>JAIPRK010000982.1:0-107392 GCA_025469195.1 Chaitophorus viminalis
AGTATTTTATATTTAAATTGAATTATAATGCAATTTCGTAAAAATTTAAATTTAAAACAGTCATAAAATTTTTTCCTTTTGGTCCGGTAGAAATTTTTTTATATATTTTTGAAGATTAGCTTATGGAAAAACTAGTGTCAAAATTATGAACCTAAAGTATAAACAGAAAAAATTTTATGAATTTTTATCTACAAAATAACATGCAAATTATCGTTATTTTGACACATTTTATTCAAATTTGAGCTGTATGAGCTTATAAAAAAAATTTGAGTAAAACGATAACCGATATTTTCTAGTGCAGATAAGTTAAGCTTATTATAAACCTTGTATTAAATTTTCGAGAGTTTTCGGCCAGCCAATTAAATTTTATAGGTGTTTAAAAAAAAAAAATTTACAAAAATCAAAAATTTAAATTGTCTATGAATAAGTCAAAATATGTCAAAATACTTTGAAAACTTAACCATGTATGGAGAACACCAATATAAAGATTTGGTCAAAATTTCATGTTGTTGCGGCTTTTTGTTTTTGAGTTAAAGCATTTTAAAAAAAATGTATTTTGTAAAAACGTAATTTTGCGTAAAATTTCCCGTTTTTTCATAATTTTTTTTATCGTTTTTTTTGATTTTTTAAAAAAGTATTGAAAAAGTTGAATTTTGACTTGCCCAAGTACCATTTACATTCACTTTTCTTTCAAAAATGTTGCTATTTAAGAAAATTAAAGCATTTTTACTATCAAAAATCGTGTTTTCAGACACAAAAAAAAAAAAAAAACACATCATTGTAAAACCAATAGATTCCATCACTCCGTTCAGAATCTAAAATGTTTGATATTAAAATATTCCTGTTCTTTTTTTTTTTTTAACTAATCCCGCTTGATGTGGGCAAATGAGTTTGGTCCCAACGTGTCCACATTAAGCGGAATTCAGTAATCCACTGTATATGTTATTGAATAATTCAGTTACATACAATTTTACAGCCTTCTATAAAATAGATATATCCATAAATCTATAAATAATACCGCTTAGTATAATATATCTTATTGAGTATCATTTTTATTTATACGTTTTTTTTTTTATTTATTATAGTTATAAAGTTTTTCTGACATCATCTAAACTTAAGTGTAAAGAATTAAATATTTTTTGATATTTTTCAAATTTGATCACAATATGGTGTAATTAGTTAGAACTATGGGCTTAAAAATATTACCGTATCGATGCACGATGTAAAATTGGAATGAAAATGGTAATACATACATGATTATGTTGTCTTAACTGTCCTAAAATAACATTTTTTATTTGAAATCACAGAATATCGTTCACGAGAACACTTTTTGTGAAGGTGTTATTATATATTATCACTTACAATAATATGAAGATGAACAATAACACATTTTTAATTTTAAATTTCTACAAATATAAGTATCTGTGAATTTATCATTATGCCATGAACTTTTTGCGTACTTATAAAAGGGTGTTGCGATGTTTGTGACTTGTGAAGGTGTATCCGTGGTTGCACTAAAGTATGATATGTAGATTATATCTCCAGTACGTTTCTCATATTGTTTCGTATTCCCCAATAGATATTTCCCACAATATTTTTGACCCGACTCAACCGTCGATAATAATGATAAATGATACCAATATATTATAATAATTAATGTCAAAAATAATATTATTGAGTATATTATTATATACGTTCTTTGTATAGGAGTAAACGCGAACATGCACGACGAGCAACCCGGGACAGATAATATATTATACGCGTTTATCTTAACAAAAATAACTCGATATTTCTGTTGATCCGTTATCATAATAATAATAATTATTATTATTACTTGAGCCTTATATGCATTAATTCAATACAATAAATAAATAACTTATTATAAAGACTGTACGTTTATGGTTATTTTTGTATAAGAATAAATATCGTTATAATTTTTTTTTATTCTAATTATTATTAATTATATTTAATATTTAATACATTTTGCTTATGCTACTTAACAGTAGTCTGTACGATTGTAGAATTTTTCACACGAACACTTGAATGCATAGTCAAATTACATGGATGCACACGTTGCAGAACGCATCTCAGAAACGCATAATATATTTATTTATTAACGGGCGGAGACCTATACAACAGTTTAACATTATGTTCTATAATTTACAATTTAATAATTCATACAAGTAACATACATAGGTTTGACAAGATAGTAACAACAACAATTACAAGTACAATGGTAAGTACCTAGACCATTTATACACTAACACCCAGTTTTACCAGTTTTGACAAAGGGGGCTTTCGTTGGCCAGTCTCATCATGCGGTGTAAAATACTATTTCTTCCATTATTGATAGTGTGCAGAGGAACCACGAAAGAAACAACAGTCTAGTATTGCGAGAAGGGACTTTGATATTGATCAACGAAAGAGGTGAAGGAGCGTCAATACGACCATCCATGAGTTTATTCAGAAACTCTATATTAGCATTGAGTCTGCTGTCTGCTAGTGAGATGAGACAGAGTTCCTGCATAATTAATGAATAATCATGTGGAGGATGCTTTATTTTTAATATATAAGCTGCGCAGAATAAGAATCTTCTCTGAATACGCTCTAATTGACAGGAGTCTGTTACTGTTTAAGGATCCCATAGGACAGATGCATACTCAAGAAGGGACTGGACTAGAGAGCAATATAAATTTAAGTGAAGACGATAAATTGAATTCCTTTGATATACGCATTATGAATCCAAGCGTTTTTGTAACTTTGCAACATATCGTTTCAATATGGTAGAGAAAGATCTGAATTAAAAATAACATCAAAGTCTTTCTTACTACCGACTGAGGTTAAGCTAGAACCATTCATTTTGTACGTATAATTAATAGAGGTCCGGTGCTTTAAAAATGACATAGAATGACATTTCTTTACATTAAATTGAAGACAAATACTATTACACCATGAGACTAGGTTATTAAGATCATTCTGGAGCGCTGAGCAGTCATCTAAAGAGTTTTAAGTCATAGAAAAACATGAGTAGCATAAAGTTGAAAACAATATTAGGGTTAAATGTCCTTCTTGAGGAACTCTGGAAGAGGCATTAGAGATGGAAGATTTGTAGGCAAATACTTTTACCCATTGAACTCTATCTGACAAATAGGATTTGAACCACGGTCTACTACAGAAGTGGTTCGCCAAACCCAGATTTGTATAGAGTCTCAATTAGGTAGCCATGATCCACTCTATCGCTTTATCAAAGGCCTTGATAAAGTTAAATTTAATTTCTTCTTTAGCTTATCATTTTTATACTAAACTGAATAATGGTTTTGAAATGATTTTTATTAGGTGTTGCAACTTCACGAATGTTCACACAGCGGCCCTAACAAGAGTATATATTATAATATTGCATCGACGTCAAACACGTCATTCGAATAGCGATGTCTCCCATAACGACAATATAATAACCGTATAAACAATAATATAACTATCTCGTTATAATACTACGGTTTCTAATATTTGCATAAAAATACGAGAGAAATACGAATATCTAAAATGAAATGTTTTTCAATAATGTTGGCCATCGTCGTTATAATTTGCTTAAAAAAAATAGATTTGAAAAGAAAACTTAATTTACCGATTCGTTGCGATGAACACATTCGTACATATACGCTAGACCAGTGGTGCGCTACCTTTTTTGATACATGATTCCCAATATCATTTATTTTGATAATACGACCTCCCTTCCTATCAATATTATGTGTATGTGTATAATTATAATTATATACAGTCGACTCTCGATAATTCAAACCTTCGATAATTCGAAACGTTCGGTAATTCGAAGTAAATACTAGTCCTCTTGAAAATCTCGCAATAATTCGAATAAAACCCATTCATTCAGGTATATTCGGTAATCCGAAATTAAATTTTAGGAAAACTGGCCACCAACACGTGATAATTCGAAGTTTTATGCGTCTTACGTTCGGTAATTCGAAGTTTATTCACCAAATGTATTTTATCTGTATTCTTATAATCATTTTGTTAATAATTTACTATACAGTAGTGTAAAAATTTAGCTTATTATTTACGATAACTAGAATATTATTATCGTGAGAACCATATCGTTTTATTTCTTACTCGTCTTATTGTAATTTAACTTTTTGAGTCATGGATAGCCGTCAGCTGAATGTAGTTTTATTTTAGTTGTAATAATTTAATTTAAAACAGTAAAAAGCTCTAATATGTACCACCTAATTTACTGAAATAATTAACAATATACAATAATAAAAAACAAAATTTTTTTATCAACTCTGTAATTCGAAGTTTTTCAAGAGTTCCACCAACTTCAAATTATCGAGAGTCGACTGTAAATATAATTAAGTGAATAATATATTTTTACTTAATAGTCTTAATGCATACAATCATCAACTAACAAAATTAGAGTTTTATGAAATCTAAAATTAAAAAAAATACTGAAATATTATTATAAAATTAATCAACATTTTAATATTTTAAAATATATATATATAATTATTATTAAATTATTTTAATAAGAGACCTGAGCTTGTAAACATAATTCATTTTATATTTGGTTTGATATTTGACACTGCTATTCATAAGTCAGCTTCAACATTTAATCTAGAGCGATATCTATTTGTTTTTAATTATTGCTAGTGTTGAAAATTTTGTTTCGCATAAATTAGTTGATGCAAAAATATGTAAAATTGATATGGCTTGTTTTGATAATTCCGGATATTCAAATTTGATGGAAATTCAAAATATATCACATGCATTTTCTTGAAATCTGATACGTAAATCTGATGACAAGTCAATAAGTTCTTCGCTAATTTTATTTTATGATATTAAAATTAAATAGATTTCTTACCCAACCCAGATTTTTCTCTGGGAAATCTCCAAACCGTACATTAAAATTTGTTTGTAAACTTATAAGATGAGCAGTTACAATTTCTTTCTAAATTTTAAAAAAATGTTATGTAAAATTATTGGTGACGCCCTAATAAAATTTCGCGACCTCCAGGTTACGTACCACTGCGCTAGACCACGTATGATCACAATGTGACGGGACGATTTTTTTGAAAGACATATAATTTATTAAGAACGGTATGCTTACCACATTGTAGAATGCACCTACTTCATTGTGATTTAAATAATAAAGTTGAGCCATCGCTACTTGAAAAATAGTATTATATATTATACAATATTATTTTGTCGTAATCAGTATAATATATTATTATCACACGTGTACGTGAGACTAGATCAGCGGACGAACACGTTGTAAATAATACATAATATTGTAACACATTTTCGGAACACAAATTCACTGTGTTCTTACATTTTTAAACATTTGTTGCTTTTCGGACGCGATACGGTTGGTTTTCATGATAATACTACATATTTTGTGATAATGTAAAATTGTATCTGTCATGTAAACCATTATTATATTACTATAAATAATCACCAGCTCATTAAAAGAGTATAGAGTTAACTCAAGTATAAAAATAAGTGACTTTCTTGTTAGTTGAGAAATAGTTGCAAATATTTTTTCTTTTACAAAAAGAATAAATATACAATAATTACAGAGTCCAAAACAAGATTTGTATCGTGCATTTTCATATGTTTGACAAATTATTTATTTATTTGAAGACAAAAAAAAAAATTTGAAGAAGAATTTTTAAATTATTTCATAAATACATTTTTATCAGCAACACTGGTTGGTGGAGAAATAAAATTCCACGTGAAAAAATTACTATTTAACTATCTTTTTAATATTTATACATTTACATAAGCAAATTAAAGAATAAAAAAGAAAACCTACGAAGACAATATTACATTTTTCTAAAAAGTAGCTTGGGCCTGATGTAAGTATTATTATTTACAATTTATAAAAATTCTAAATATTATTATCAGGGCCCATTATTAAATATTTTAGAAATATCAAAAATGCTTGCATTTACTATTCGTTCTCCAATTATCTTAAAAAGTTGATTATTGATTAAATACACATTAAAATTTAATAATTAAAAATTATATTATATTTATCAAATACATGTTTTCAGTTTATATATCATACAATTATTAATATTATAAATTATTTCAGTGGTCAGTTATATTAATATGTGAATAGGTTTATAGTTATGTGGTTATGTCAGTTATTGATGATAACGCACTTGATCTCTAATAATAAATATTCAGTATTATACAACAATAAGTGTACGGTACCACCGGAGAGCGATTTAAAATAATAATAATAATTAATATTAAATAATTTAAAACATATATTATAATAGAATAAATTACTAAATAATATTTGACCAAAATAAAGTAATTCAATAAAATATTATATTGGGTCGAATTCAAAAAAGTGTGATTTGATTACGTACCTGTACAAGACGCTGGTTTTAATCGAAAATTTGTGCCACGACTCGCTGTCACGTTTAGGTTTGATTTTATTTGAATTAATTTGATGGTTCTATACCTATTATAATTAGTCACGCAGTAGCTAGGTGTTGAAGTACTGTTCCGATGTATGCTACGTCGTGATTCGTGATTACGCGGTTTTGTGCATGGCCTTGTGGGTAGGGTACGGGATACATGTCAAATATTATACTTATGACATTTATAAACTATATAGCTTTTGTAAATGCTTCATACAGTAAGTAAACGACGTGCACCAAACCAGAAAGGAATAACCCAAATGCATATCGTAAATTATGTATAAGTACTGTATAAAAGTACCTACCTTTTATTGTGCAAAATCATTAATTTTTATCGTTTAATCGTTATACCTACATTCAACAAAAATCAGTGTACAATCTCATACGGGAACTTATAGAACGGGTGTGGTCGAACGTGTATTTTCACGTTTCTATTTTATGATTTTCTTGGTGATACCAAAATGTTTTAACGATAAAACAAAAACGTTAAGCCAAGCGTACCTATCTCTGCAACCGTGAAGTACCTATAATATGCGCAACATAATATTCCACTGTTCCACATACACTAAATGTGTGAATACATATTATACTTGCGTTGGGTACATGATTTCTACAACAAATTCAACTATTCCCTTATGGTTGCCGCGTCTTCAAGTGTGACGTAATAATAAAAATGTGTGTGAAAAAATCTATACTTATAGACGAATGGTGTTCCCATTGCGTTTATTAAACGATTGTTCGGTTTATTTTACCGTAATATAAAATTACTTTCTCGTCGGAGTCTTTCTCAATATAAGTAAGTACTGGTTTGTCATGGCCCGGTGCCCGAACGCATTATAACTTTATCGGTCCGCCACTCAGGTATATTGTATATTGTATACCCATCATTCGTAGAAATTCTGCATTTTTTACGTGACTTCAAGATCGAGAGTAGTTCATGTACATAATAACAAATATAACTGACGGCTCTCTCGAAAAAAAAACTTAACATAACTATTTAATATGATATGAGGTACTGTAGGTTTCATAACATATAAGTTGTTTAAAAACCAATAATCAAACTGTTTTATCTAATGATCAAACATGAAACACTATAATAAACTACATGAGCTTAGTAGCTTACACGTCTTACAACATATCAAGTGATACTTGGCGATTAGATCTTTATCCGTCATAATTATTGTCTTAGCACCTATTACCATATTTGATATTTAAAATGAGCATAAAATATGTGCTAGCTAAAGTAACCAATGAAAATAATTATTATTACTGTTATAATTATATAAATTCATATTTATTAATATACTAATGTACAACCTAAATTATTTTAGATTTTCAATGAAATAAATAATGCATTATCATGATGTGTGTTATCTGTGGACATTGTACATGATTCGACTAGAATTAATACTTTAATATATATACTCTATATACACATATATAGTCGTATATATAAATCTATAACTTTTCTAAAAATAATTTTTATTGAACGAGGTGGTTTATATTGATTTTTCTTTTTGGATCTTTCCAGAAAATGGAGAAAAACAGTGTAAATAAATTTAAAATAATTTTAACCTGGATGCTTAGTTTATTTTAGTTGTCATAGCAACGTGAAAAATGTACTTATATTATATAAGTAAGAGACTATGATATTAGTTATTTTATTGTTATTTTGGTTTTCATAATGACTCGAAATATTTACCAGGTACCATTGATACCATTGATATTCATCATTATAAAACTAACTAAGAATCAAATAGTATTTGAATAGAAAAACTTAAACGGCCATTAACCCATAAAAATTGGATTTTTGAAAAATACTTTCTTATTAAATGCATGGACTATGATCCCAATATACCCTAAAAATTTCAAGCTATCATCGTTTAAGCTGAGCGTCAGGACAAGTCTAAGCTAGGACTTCTTCTTTTATAATATATACAAATTATATGTTGTTTTTTATTTATATAAATATAAACTTATATACCGATCTCTTTTATTCAGAATTGTCTTTTCAAAAGCAATATGGTACATTTGTATTGAGCTTAATATACCGATAATACAATATATATCACCAATCCCTGTAACCGCCCTTACCGTAAAGTAACCTACCAATGTAGGTATCCAAACCGACATTATAAATGTATTATTACAATTAATAAATTCATTTTAGATTCTGAACGGAGTGATAGAATCTATTGATTTTATAATGAAGTGTGTGTTTTTTTTTTATTTATTTATTTATTTATTTTTGTGTCTGACGACACTTTTTTGGCAGTAAAAATGCTTCGATTTGCTTAAACAGCAACTTTTCTGAAAGGAAAGTAAATGTAGATGGTACTTGGGTTATTCAAATATCCAACTTTTTTAATACTTTTTAAAAGCATCGAAAAAAACGATAACAAAATTACGAAAAAAACGGGAAATTTTACGCAAAACCACGTTTTGACAAAACACATTTTTTTTAAATGCTGTAACTCAAAAACGAAAAACCACAAACACTTGAAATTTTCACCAAATATTTAAATTAACGTTTTCTATAAACGGTTAAGTTTTTAAAGTATTTTGACATATTTTAACTTACTTATAGACAATTTAAATTTTCGATTTTTGTAAGTTTTTTTTTTTAAATATTTATAAAATTTATTTGGCGATCCGAAAACCCTTGAAAATTTAATGCAAGATTTATTATAAAATATACTTATCGTAACTAAAAAATATCGAAGTTAATTTTACTTAAATTTTTTTTATAAACCCATAAAATTCAAATTCTTATAAAATATGCTAAAATCACGATGATTTGCAAGTTATTTTGTAGTTTAAAATTTATAAAAATTTTTTAGTTTATACTTAAAGATTAAAATTTTAATACTGGGTTATCCATAAGTTACTCTTAAAAATGCTATTAAACAATTTCTACTAGACTTTCAGAAAAACATTTTATGACCGTTAGAAATTTAAATTTTAAAATACTATTGCATTATATTTCAATTTAAATATAAAAATACTATGTTATAATGTACCCATTTTAGACCAACATATCATCTTCATTCAGAATTGTTATTCGTATAGAATGATACCTATCATTGCATTCAAATTTAACAAATCCATTGACCTATCATATGAACGAGGTGCACTCTACAGCAGAGCGAGGACCATCCGGTTTTTTTTTTTTGATGTGATGAAAATATAAAATGTTATATTATTATATTCAATATTTTATTTTTGCGACATATTTGCTTTTGCGATATTTTTACCGTAACAATATTGCTGTGATATTTTGACATGTATCCACATACAATAATATACTATGTAAATAATACTGAAAAGGAAGGAGACCCAGCAGTCGTCCCGATCATTCGCCAATCGATGTATAGAACGATTAGAAATCTCGGTATATGTCATATTATGTACTACACTACTACATTATATATATATATATATATATATATATATATACACAATAATATATATTACACATAGTATATCAGGTGAAATATACATAAGATATGAGTAGGTAGTATGTATTTGTAGGTTCTGTGTCCATTTTTTCAGGTTTTGTTTTTCGAGGTAGAAAAGCCCTGGTGAATTTACAAAAATTGACTTCTTTTTAAACCATGAATTTAGCTTCTTTTCATATTTCAATTGTTGAGGTAGAAAAGCTCTGGTAAATTTACAGATATTGGCTTCTTTTTAAACCTAACCTTACCTAACCTAATCTACTATTTTTTTTTTACCGGTAATTCGTCATTTGTCACACGATTTCTACATCGATTCGTATGCTACCGTGCTTGCATTTTTACAGGGAAATAGTCAATAATTGTCATTTGACGGGTGATTTCTACCTCGGTTCACGCTACAGTATCCACATTTTTCCTCAATACCCTATTTGCAGATTCTGTGTCCATTCTCGCATGGAGATCACTAATATCTGACACAATAATTTCTACATCGGTTCGCATTACCGTGGTCGCATTTTTTTTCTTTAAAACAGAAATAATAGAGTAAAATCATAATAAATTCAAACGGAAAAAATAAAAATCATTTGTACTTTCATTAATTGAAACTTCACATACCATGAACATATTTTTGAAAATTTAGAATTAAGAATTTCATAACTTAACAAGACTTAAGTCAATAAAGAAATATTATGAAGTACCAGGGTCCTAGACGTATCTACACTAAATGTCTACAATCAGCTAAACAGTAATATTGTTGAATAGAAATAAAAAATAATAATGTTTAAGAAATTGTGTTTATATTATTTTTGTGTGGGTGAATTAACGTTAACACAGTTAACAGTGTCAAAAAATGTGAACACTGTAGCATACGAATCGATGTAGAAATCGTCTGACGAATGACGAATTCCTCTGTAAAAAATAGTAGGTTAGGTTAGGTTTAAAATAAAACTAATTTATGTAAATTGAAATATGAAAAGAAGCCAATTTTTGTAAATTTACCAGGGCTTTTCTACATCAACAATTGAAAATGAAAAGAAGCCAAATTAATGATTTAAATAGAAGCCATATTCGGAATATTTATTCGAAATACTTTTAAAAAGTATTTTACCCAAGTCTGCTTAATAATCAGTGGCGTGCGGTGGTAAAACCTTTTAGGCAAGCGCTAAAATAAGTATACTTACCTAAAATTCAATAAAAATGTACTCATATTAATATTTTACTCGATATTATATTTATTACCAAACAAGTTTATTGTTAAATATATATTAGGTATATAATATAATAAGTAAACAATTATACAATAAATATTCGTAAGCTTAACTAAAATGTATGAATATTTGCTAAACTTCGTATTCGAGAGAGAAAGATAAAATGCTGTCGATAACAGTATAACACAAACAGAAAAATAAATAATAATATTATATATAACACATTATTATAGGTACGTCTGTTTAGGTTCTAATTTAGGTTTTTCGATAAGAATTATTAAGAACCGATTTTATACGATGACCGGTTCTACCACGAATTATGCCATAGTTGACTGACGCGCTGATAAAATGTGACGGTAGCGGTGGCTAATAAAATCGCATCAGAAGCGTTTTGCTGAGTGCTTTCGAGGACCATGTAAAATCGCAGTTACCACCCCCCCCCACCTACACCGCACCCTATCGTTCTAATACTACAACATCGGTTCCCTTCTCAACCCATGGGCCGCGAGTAGCATGGTACTGGGCCGCGGCCATAGGTATAATATTAAATATTTTATATATTTAAAATAATATTATTATATATTTTTTGTTATATTTCTGATCACAATAATATTTAATCAATTTTAACTATGTGTATACTGTATACTGTATAGTAAATGTACATTTAACGATACGATATCGAATGTTTGAAATTAGTTTTATCATATATTAACGTGCACGGCATGCGGGTTGCGATAAACTTAATAGGTATTTCGATTTCGTAAATTGGTTAACTAGTTATTTGTGGTAGTAACAGTGGTTGTGTGTTTATGCGTCTTTGTGTCTGTTGTGAATTACCACTTAGTATTGTTTTTTTTTTTTTTTATTCTATAAATGCCTCGGCAACTATGGGCCATTGGCTATAATAAATTATATTATTTTTATATTAAATATAAACTTATTATTATTAGGAAGTATTTCATTAAATTTTTTTTTGAAGTTCTGTATTCTTGAGGAATTTTAGAACATTAGTAGTATTGATGTTGAGGTTTTCAGCGAGATGGTGGGTTAGATTGAATTTTTAACGTTGTAATTCGTACTCTCTGCAGTCGGTGAGGATGTGTTTAACTGTTATGGGAGCGTTACAGGTTGGGCATATGGGTGGGTCTTCTTTCTTCATTAGGAAGGCGTGAGTTAATCTGGTATGGCCTGTTTTGAGTCTATTGATAACTACTTCTTCTTTCCTAGTAAGTGTGTTGTTTGGCCAAGGGGAAACATGATTTTTTATTTCATTTAATTTAGTGTTGGATGTTTTCCACTCATTTTGCCATATATTAAAAATCGTATTTTTAATTATTTGTTTGATGTCGGTTATTGAATAAACTTGACATGGTGATGCATTTGGTGATACAATAGCCTCTTTAGCGAGTTTATCAGCTCTTTCATTTCCGATGATATTAATATGACTTGGTATCCAGAATATTTCTAAGGTGGAGTTTTCTTTTTGTAATTTATATAAATGGTTCTGTATTGTTCTGGCAGTTTCGTTTGGTCTAGAAGAGTTTTGAATACTCGTAAGAGTGCTAAGATTATCGCTTTTTTTTGTATTTTTATTTTTAATAAGTTCGATGGCTTGAATTATGGCTTGTGCTTTGGCGGTGTATATGGAGCAGTTATTTGGCAACCTTAACATTATTTCCATATCTTGGCATGTCACTGCTGCACCAACGCCTTTGTCCGATTTGGAATCATCGGTATATATTTCAGTATAGTCTTTAAAACGTTTTCTTATCTGTGTGAAGTATTGTCTATATGTGTTAGGCAGAGTAGAGTTTTTTGGAAGTATATTAATTTCTGAATTTATATTTATTTTGGCTGTCCAAGGAGGGGCTAGGGCATTTTCTCTAATAATCATTCCAGCATAAGAGAAGTTTATTTTTTTTAACGTGTCTTTGATGTTATCCATGATTTTTAAATTGTTCTGGGCTCTTTTGGATGCTGTTGTTATAACGTTTTGTAGTCTACGGATTTGAAGAGATGGCATTCCAGCAATATTATAGATGCTGCTACATGGGCTTGATTTAAAGGCGCCTATGGATATTCTTAGGCCTGCATTGTGAATGGTGTCGATCATTTGTAAGTGGTTATGTTTGGCATTGTAAAATAAAAATAATCCGTATTCAATTTTGGAGAGGATTAAAGCTTTGTATATTTGAAATAGAGATTTAGAGTGAGCCCCCAAGATGTATGAGCTATAGATTTGAGTATGTTTATTCTAAGTAAAGTTTCTTTTCTAAGTATTTTGATATGGTTTGCCCATGTGTTTTTGGTATCGAATATTACTCCAAGAATTTTTAGGGATTTTTTATTATGAATAATTGTGTCTCCAATTGTTAAGCTAATATCTGCTGGCATTTTTTTTTTCTAGAGAAAGATATGCTGAGGGATTTTTCCGCTGAGAAGGTGAATCCCGTTTTAGAGGACTAGTCATGGAGGGAATTTATCGTTTCTTGTAAATATATTTGGGTACTGAGTGGGTTTTTCCCACTACAAAAAAAAATTGAAATCATCTGCAAATAAGGTACATTTAACAGGGAATTCAATAGCTTCAGTCATACTATTGATAGCGATTAAAAAAAGTGTAACAGAAAGGGTCGACCCTTGAGGAACGCCGTTTTCTTGTTGATATTGTGGTGATATATGTCCGTTTACTTTAATAGAGATCTATCGGTTAAGAAACTATCGATGAAATTTAACATTTTTCTGTTACATAGTATGTTTTGTAGTTTGTGTAATATATGAGGGCGCCATGCGGTGTCATATGCTTTTGCGATGTCTAATGATACCAGGCTCAGTACGTGTCCTCTTTTAAACGAATCGTATATTTCTGCCTGAATATCGTGGAGGCAGTTGGATGTACTTCTATATTGTCGAAAACCGAGTTGGTGTGGAGAGAGGTAATTGGTTTTTTCTAGAAACCAGCGCAATCTTGTGTCTAATATTTTTTCGAGGATCTTACACATTGTGTTAAGAAGTGAAATCGGTCTGTACCCATTTGTTTCAAATTTATTTTTGCCTGGTTTATGTATGGGAATGGTTGTTGCGTATTTCCAAACGGATGGTAAATACCCCGACGAGCTAAATATCTCATTATAGATGTCCAGTAGTATGTGATACGCGGAAGTAGGGAGGTTTTGAAGGAAAATGTACGGAATGTTATCCGGCCCGGGAGAGAGACTTTTACATTTGGATATGGTTGTCATTAATTCATCGATAGAGATAGCTGTATTCAAATATATTTGTTCTTCAAGTCTTGGATTAACGATAGATACTGATTGTTGGTTACGTTGATTTCTGTGTTTTTCTATGAAGCCTTTCTCGTAATTGTTATCTGAGCTATTTTCACGGAAATGTTCCCCTATAGTATGTGCAACTGTAGTCGGATCGGTGATGAGTTGGTTGTCTATGATTAAGTGGATTTGTTTTTCATTGTTTTGTCCTCGTAAGGCTCTAATTTTGCTCCATACGAGTTTGGGATCTGTTCGTGAACCTATGTTTGATGTGAAGGTTTTCCATAAGTTTGTTTTGCTACTTTTAACTAAATATCTGGTTTTTGCTCTTAATTGTTTTAATGTGATGAAGTCATCTAATTTTCCAGATTTCTAAAAGATTTTCAGTGCTACATTTTTTTTTTTTTTAATCGAATCTTTAATGTCTGTGTTCCACCAAGGAACTCTTGTGTATTTAATTTTTTGGTTGGTTTTGCCAATTGCTATATTGGCGGCTTTTGTGATAGATTCGGTGATATATGCGATTTTATCTTCGATAGTTAACATTAGTCCTAAGTTATTTTCTAAATTGTGTTCTACTAGTTGGTTGAAGAAGGCCCAGTCTGGGTTCTTAAGTTTCCACCTAGCGGGGATAGTTTTTGTTGGGTTATGTGAGGTTAAAAATTCCATAAGTATGGGTATATGGTCACTATCATATATTTCAGGGAGAATTGACCATAGGATTCTTTGTCCTAATAAGGTGCTCGATAAAGATAGATCTATTGCTGAGAAATGTCCGGTTGCTGGATTCATCCTGGTGGGAGCCCCAGTATTAAGTAGTATAATGTTGTCGTCTTCAAGTACTTTTTCAATTGATTTTCCTCTTTGGTCTGATTTTTCTGAACTCCAGTATGGGCTGTGACTATTAAAGTCCCCAGTTATAATGTATGGTTTAGGTAATTGATTAATTACGTTATTTATATCTGTGTGGTTGAAGTTTGTTTGGTTTGGTAGATAAAGATTGCATAGAGTGATTTTGGATTCGACTTTAATAGAAATAGCAATAACTTCTAAGTTGGATTGTATTGGAATTTATCTGCAGGGGTAGTTGGTATTGGTGAGTATAGCTACTCCTCCGCTAGCTCTTGCGTATTGATTACGATTGTAAAGAAAAGAATTAAAATTTTTGAACTCAGGAGTGTAGCTATTATCTATAAGGTTGGTTTCCTGTAGACAAATTGCTATGGGGTTATATTTATTTATGATGATTTGTAGGTCGTTTTTCTTTTTTCTTAAACTATTTATATTCCACTGAATTATATTAACTGTCATTTTTATGTAAAGTTTATATTTTTGGTAGTGGTATTGTTAAAGAATAAATAAGATGTTGAGAAAGGTATTAAGAAGAGTTTATGTTTTCTTCATCGGGGGTGATGATTTGGAATAGTAGGTTTGAAATTCTTGTGAGCCTTGATTTGGTCTTTTTGTCTTTTACTAAAGGGTGGACTATATCTATAGTGTCAGATAAGATCTTAACGGTAACATCGGCTTGTTTGCAGAGTTCTCTAATATTAGTGTTCTTTTCCAAAGCGTTCTCTATAATGTATTTAAAGGTATTGAAGTTTATGTACTTTTCGTTATTTTGTGAAAGAGTGTCGCGTGCTGGATCGAGTATTTCGTTAATGTAAGTATCTATTCATGTGGATGAGTTGGAACGTGACGTAATTTTTGGTTTTTTTTTTTTGTTGGCTGTCCTTACTGTTCTTCAGCGGGGGTGTACTTGATTCGGGTAGTTTAGGTGACGAAGGCGAGCATAATGTTGGTGACGGGGGGCTGCTGATTGATACAGTAAGTGGTCTTTTAATTGTTCCAATTAGGTTTTTGTCAGTATCTAGTATAATGTCCGCCTCTGTTATACCTACTGGATCGAGATCTAAGTTGGTTGTGGAGAGTGATGAGTCTATAGAGGTATTTTCTTCGTTGTTGATAGACGGGGGGTATGTGAGATTCTCCTGTATATTTTTACACGCTGATGATAAGTGTCCTTTTTGTTTGCATATAAAGCATGTGACTGTATCGTCGGTAAGGAATATCCGAAAGTTGGTGTTAGTTATTAATAACTAGAGACGGCGGGAGTTTGTCGTAGTCTTCGAGATTTATATAAACTTGTCTCCGAAAACTAGTTATATGTGCGAGTTCGTTTATATTGAACCCGGCTTTAAGAAATGTTATATTTGAGGTGTTACGAATACCCAGTTAATTTAGTGCTGTGTTAATTGTATTGTGGGGGATACTGGGGTATACATTAGATAGAATAATCCTTTTGGACGGATTAATTAATTTCCTAAGGAAACAGTATGTTCATTTATCAAAATATTTTGATGTAATCTAACAATATTGTCAGCTAATGTATGGTTTGCCAGAAAAATACAAAACCGGTCGTTAGATAAGCGAGACGCTGAAATTATATTAGAGGGACCAATTAATTTATCGATAGCGATAACATAATCAATTTGCTTAATGTCTTCGATAATGGGAAGTATGATTGCTTGGTTTATATTGGGAAAATTAATGATAGCTGTGGTTTCTGCGAAACTTTTGGTGATAATTGCTGGTTTATTACTATTGTTGTTTGAAGAATTATGTGGGTTTTGGCTATTAGACGAGTCATTCTATGTGTTGGGGATAGATTTACTTGTAGATTTTTTGGATGCTAGGAGTCTCTCGTTGATAGATTTTTTGGTGTTGGTTGGAGTCATATTACTGCGGTCGTGGTTATTTGGTTGTGAGTTAATACGCAGATGCATATTAACCCCTTCGGGCGTTTGGCTCATTGGTTTAGGTGTTATATTTAGCGCATTGTAAACATATAATTGTAGAAAATATCATAATTGTTATTACCTGTTATATGTATAAGACTCGTACTACTCGCTATCGGAAGCTATAAATGCGGGTACGATACAAGACGGCACACGTGTTGATCAGACGGAGGTCGAACACAAACTGACTACATAGTATTACATAGTGTCATAGTACATATTATTAATTACGCTACACATAAATATGGATACTTGGTTTCAAACTGGGTCTTGTCATAAGACAAAGCTGTCAAATGATGAAGGAACTAGTAGTAGTGGAACTAGTAGTGAGATTGTTGATGTGTCAAGTTTGAATATAAGAAAGAAAACTAAAATATATTTTCGTAAGTATAACCCTGACTTTTTAAAAATCGGGTTTGTATTTTTTGGTACTGAGGAGGAGCCTATGCCGCAGTATGTGATTTGTTTCGAAACGCTATCCAACGAATGTATGAAATTTTCAAAACTTGAAAGGCATCTATCAACTAAACATCCTGAATGTGTAGGAAAATCTCTCGATTTTTTTCAAATCAAGAAAAAAAATCTTTGAATGACTAAATCAGTTATAGAAAAATCTTTAAAACAAAACATAACAAGTACCCAAGTTTCTTATGACCTTTCATTGTTAATCGCAAAGAAGGGGTCAGCTCACACCGTGGGAGAAGAACTTATTATTCCCGCAGCAAAAATAATAAGTAATGTTTTGTTTGATGAAAAATGTACCAAAAAAATTAATGAAATTCCGTTATCGAATACGACTGTGAAAAGAAGAATTGATGAAATGTCGGAAAATTTGAAAATAGCTATTATTACTGTTTTAAAACAAAGTGAATATTTTTCACTGCAACTCGATGAAAGCACAGACGATGCTGGCGGAGCTAATTTATTAGCTTTTGTTCGTTTTGAGTTGAATGGTAATATTGAAAAAGAAATGCTGTTTTGTCAGTCTTTGACGACAAAAACAACCGGCGAAGAGATTTTTAAATCTGTTAATAGCTTTATAAAAGAAAACGAAGTAGATTGGTCAAAGTGTGTAGGTTTGACAACTGATGGGGCACGTGCTATGTCTGGAATTCATACTGGATTAATTGCCAGAGTTAGGTCAGTTGCTCCTTTAGTTCAATGGACACATTGTAGCATACATAGAGAGGCTCTTGCAGTTAAAGTTTTGGACGAGTGTCTCAAAAAAAACTCTTGATGGTGCAGTTAAAATCGTCAACTTTATTAAAGCAAGGCCTAAAAACTCCAGACTGTTTGGTGTTTTGTGTGATGAAATGGGAAGTGAACACAAACAGCTTCTACTTCACTGTGAAGTTCGTTGGCTGTCAAAAGGTAAAGTGTTATCAAGATTGTTTAAGCTCCGTGATGAACTTAGGGTTTTCCTTATGGAAAGGGACTATGATGGAAAACTTGCAAGTTCCTACTAAGAATTGGTGACCGATGAAAACTGGTTGAAACGATTGACGTATTTGGTGGATATTTTTGGTGCCCTCAACGTTCTTAATTTAACTCTGCAAGGCAAAGACATTCACAAGTTTTTTGTGCAAGATAAAGTTGATGCAATGATAATCAAGCTTCAACGATGGGCTCTAAAAGTAGAGCAAGATTCCTTCGATGCATTCAAGTCCTACATTATTTTCTTGAAACTAACGAAGTTAAAATTGATAAAGTAACAGCTACAACTATAAAAGATCACCTCAAATCTTTAGCTTCCAACCTCAGGTTATTTTTAATTATTTATTTTTCTTAATTACAAATTAATATTTTTTAATAGGCATAATTGAAATCATTTTTACACTGTTTTTAGAAACTACTTCCCTAAAATTGAAGAGGAAATCCAATGGATCAGAAATCCCTTTGAAGAAGATTACTTGAAAAAATTGAAAATATCTGCAAGTGAAGAAGATTCGTTGATTGAAATGTCATGTGATCAGACTTTAAAATCGTATTTTAAAAGTACACAATTAGTGCCATTCTGGTTAAATGTTCGGAAAGACTATCCAGCAATCGCTAAAATTGCACTGAGAAACTTGATGGGCTTTTCGACAATTTATCTATGTGAACGTGCTTTTTCTACTTTAATTTCTTTAAAAAATAAATATAAGAATAAACTGAATGTTGAATGTGATTTAAGACTAACCTCGCTTGTCCTGACAGCACGCCACTGTTAATAATACAAATTTACCAAATTAACCAAGGCAGTTTTAGTCATTACGTGTGTTACGTAGTGTGCATCGCTGTTTGCCGTACACATTTTTGTTGCAATACTACTACTGTACAGATTTGAGATAGTGGTTGTTTTTTATATTTTAAAAGCGACTTCACGTCATTCAGTTAATTTTATATCTATACTACTATATAAAATGAAGTCGCTTTTTTTGTTCTGGATAAACTCCGAAACTATATATTCAATCATCGTGCAGTTAAAGAGGAAATCACATAGAAGTTTTTAGACTTTTAATCCGATAGTTATAATAAACGTATATATATAATAAACGTGTAAATTGTATACCTATCTATCTATATACTACGCGCTCACCTAGGACGTATTACGAATGTTACTATCCACTCGAAGCCGAACGGGTCTTTCCGCACATCTATACTATTATATAAAATTGTAAGGGGTTTTCTATGACCGCATTAACCGAGGAAACTACTGAATCGATTTGGCTGAATTTTTTACTGTTATACCTGGCAGTTTGCTAAAGGTTTTAGTACTACTTTTATTAATAAAAAATAAGTATACAGTACTTGAGAAATTAAAGGACAAAACTAATTTCTGTGAGTCTGCAAGAACAGGCCTTTTTTATTTTCCTATTTTATGACAACACAATATGTCTTTTTTCCATTTTTTTTCACAGAGTTGTTCCAAATACCCTCCTCAATATCGCCACATTGCCCGATTTTTAATTATTTTTATCGGGGTTAGAGGGGATGGTAATATTATGTTCCAATTATATGACATTTCAATACATTTTCATTGACCGTTTTTTTATATTTACTTGCCAATCACATCAGATAGAAATTTGAATAAAAAATTCCACATATCATCGTCCGAAGGCAAAATAAACAACCAATCACAGGCGAAGCCGCGATGGGTCAGCTTGAAATATATGTATATATATATTTGATAATAACAATTTCATTGAAAGTATCATTAAGCCTTGTAATGTGTTATTGTGTATTGTATATTGTATGAATGCACTGCTGTGCTCATGAGATATCTGGTATCTATTCACACGGTTTGCGTGGACGAAACATCAACAAATTACGTTATAACCTTTTTTATCATTAATGTAAAAATACAAGACGATGTGGTTTAACTTAGAATCTGAACTCCATTGGAACCTTTAAGATCAAAAAATAAAATGTAGGAATATAATTTGTGAGAAAAAACTTACACATACCTTATACGTGCTTAAAAATATTTAACTACTACTTTTTTTTTATCTTTACCCTAAAGTATTGGAAGAAAAATACACCTTGTATATACTTTTCTTTGTTTTACCCATTGCGTTCAACAAATTTTAGAATATTTACTATGTAAAATGTAAAACCCATTACATGCGCTTATAAACGTGCACAAGACTATAACCTAAAAATGATTATAGACTTAATGCACTTATCTTTAAGAAAATAATATTATAATCGAAAAAAAAAATGTAAACCAATAATAAGTTTTGAAATACAATGGAAAATATTTGTGGTGTTTATACAACAATTGAAATCGGTTTTTATTATCTCTTTCAGCGTCATCTCCCTTAATTTTGGACAAATTAAAAATTATTATTCTACAATGTTACGGAGCAATACCAACGACAACACAATACAATAACAGAGCGCGCTCAGAGTACGCATCATCGACAGGAAAACGACAAACGAAATACAAATCATGTCACGAGAGCGCGCTCACGGCAGACCCGGTAGTGACTCGCAGGCAAATACATACAATTATGTAAGGAATATGTAAGGAATATGTAATATGTACTCGCAATATGTAAAGAAGTAACGCGAGCGGCAGGCCGACAATATAGTATAAGGGTAAAAGAACAGCAGTAGATATCAACTTTTTCCCTATCCTTTTATTCAGATTTATAACCTTTACGTTTAAATTGAATAAAAGGAGTTCCGAGAAAATGGAACATTAACCCGTAAGTTATTGGCACTTATTTGAGTTGTCCAAACATTTACCGATCTTAGAGATCCACGGTGAGCAACGCATATCGCGGGACTTTTGGAGTTGTCCGCGTCTAGTTCTGTGTAGGTAGTACTTATTTGGGTTGTCCACCTCCAGCACGAGCGTAACAGCACTTAATTGAGTTATCCGACTACACACCGGGGCACCCCACATAACTGATTAATCAGTTAGTGGGTGAGACTTGCACACCACGTGCCAAATCCGGATCGCAGATCGCCCGGCCCTGACATCGACCCTAAGACCTCGGTAGAAGCGGACCAGTACTACTCTTCCATCTAGTCGACTCACGGACCAGACGACTACCTAGGACCTTGACAGAAGCAGACCAGTACTACACCCAGGTTCCATCAAACACGAGTAGTGGTAGATTGGAATATCCATACGGACCCATCAACGCCTCCAGACCATATCCAACAAATTCGCGGAATCATCACCGAGGACTTTCGAAGCAACAACCAGATGGCTCCACATCATCATTAGGAATCCCACGGACCCAATCTTGACTTTATATTTTGATTAAAATATAGACCAGAAAACGTTTTAATTAAGTTTATTTACTAACCGGCGGACCGCCTCGGATAACCTCGGTACCGTTTCAACAAGAAATTTTATTTTATTCATATAATTTGTATATTATTATTTGGTATTAATTACTTATACCTAAAACGGAAAAATAAAACTAACGGGTATGGTATACTTTGTTGAACGTTTTAACTTTGAACAACAGAGTGCCAATCAATATTATAGCTTCCAAAAAAATCGTTTTTCCCCTCCTATAAATGACTAATTGAATAAACAAAACCGATGATATTATAATTATTGCATAACATTTCATACCCATTATATCTACTATTTATTATTCACTTTGCAATAATAGCACATAAATTACAATTGTTTTTTTTTTTATATGTGAATTTATACTAGTAGTCTAACATTGGAAAGTTTTTTTTACCATATTATATCAATACTATACTATACAACTTATGACCACATACTTAAACATACAATTAATTTGTTTAATAAACAAACGTTATTATTAGCCTTAGTTTACAAACCATTATTTAAAAATAAAAGCATGACAGCGCGCAAGGTGTGTTGTTTAAAATTTAAATTATTCCTGCGTTCCGACGATAACGTTTGAGTACATTTTTAGACTGATGCAATAATTGAATGACCCGGAAAAAAAATAAAACTACGCATCGTAGACAAGCATTTGTAATGTATTATGAAATACAGTGAAGAGACTGGCGTTTACGTACAATATAACTACTAGATTTACTCCTCCCTTCGCTTTATCAATTTTCTTCATCCATCTATTTAACTATATCACTCTATATAATTAATATTACTCATGCGTCTTTTTAGTGAATAACATGCTTCTCATTATTAACAACCGTTCACCAATTACGTTTATTTTTTCATTGTTATTATCATATTATTCAAAATTGTATTAATCCTTAAATGCTCTTTACTCTAATTTTTAGGGCCTCAGCCCGAAATGTTATAAATTAAAATACGAACGATTACTTTTTACACGACACATTGGTGCAGTGTACGACTGTTCCCTACAACGTTTCATGGTCGTGGTTAATACCAGTGTTAACCATTCGATATGTATATCGAATAAAACTGTTATATATTATACACATCCTTAAAATGTCGTAATAATAGCAGGCGGTTTTTGCTATATGTACTCGGTGGTTGATTGGTCTCGTGCTAGACCTATACACCGGTTTATGCAGTGTAAAATAATATAATACTAAATAGCCTCAGTTGTTGGAGCGAAGCCTACGTGAACTTTCAGTGTTTTCGAAATAAATCACCCACCTCGTGATATCAGTGCATCCCCCTATGATCTGGTCCCCGAATTACCCAGTTGGTGAGTCATGGTAGAAATCTCAGTTCTCTGAGTAAAGATGTTCCTCTGAACTGACTTGTTATAATAGATTGTACGATTCATTTTCAACCAAATTTTGGTTTTCCACTGTTAAATAGCGTTTTACTAATTTTGACGTCTACATCGAAGGCACGTAAGTACATGGTTAAAATATTCCACCTCATACTTGTGTCCCTCAACTGATGATAGTAATAATTTTCCGGCTTTCATAAAATACTTATATTATATTTATTTAGTAGGTAATAATGATTATGTTAACGTTTTCTCCTGATGAGTTTTGTAACTATTTAGCAATTATTAAAAAAATGAAAATAAAGAAAATAACATACACACGTACAAATTATGTACATGTATTTGGACATTCCGTTACGATATTATTGGTGTATTATTTAACTATTTTGAAAAAATAATTTACTCATACATTTGGTTTTTGTGGAAATTTTATTAACTTCCCCGAGAAAAATACAATATTACTGTGCAGGGTCATCAGTGATCATCAACTATGAGGCCCCCACATGTTATGCTAAATGCGAAAATCTATTTATTATTCTGGTATCAACACAGTTATGCAGAAGTTAACAAAAAAAATTTTATTTTGCGTAATATTATTGAACTGGAAAACGTAGTCAATTATATATTTTCATTTTTTAATAATCTTTTAACGTCACATTATTATTGAGTAATTGCTAAACGCACAATGTTTACGTTTTGCAGTATGACGGTATAGATAATAATATATATATATATATATATACTTGTACGTTCTATACGGCTAACCAGTTACTAATCATATCATCAGAAAACCACAGAATAGCTAAATTTCTCGATGAATTTAAAGCAATTATTAATCCATTAATATCACTTTTAACGTCAGTCCTAAATAAATGTTTATTTTCAATCACCTCGGTTCCCTAATTAATTTTATCTCCCCTCTTTGCATATCCACACTGTACATCATCCTTATTATGTTCCACCTCACAATCAAAACCTATATATATATATAGTTAATTATTTCGATTAAATTTTATCATTATTCCACCTTTTATCTACCTATCACATCTGTATGTTTGATTATTTTATATCGAATTTATTTAAAATAGCATTTAACCGTAACAGTTTATCTATTGTAATATACTTCTGGTAATTTTTGAGCTATAATTGTATAATGCAGAAAGCTCTAAAATAAAATATAAAAAATAAAAATAAAAAAATACGTTCTATATATCAAATCTTACAACATCACATGCATTTTCAACTCAATGCCTTAACTTTAGTCATTTCATTTTTCGATTGGGAAGGGGGAAGATAAATGTTTTGTTGACTATCAACGAAAAAAATATTGTAGAAAGTATATACATAACGAAAAAAAAAATACTTTTTTTGAAAATACTTGATTTCATACTTATTGTATTTATCATTGCATAAATTATTGCAAATATAAAATATTTGCAAATTTATATGTTTCATTTCATTGCATTCAAATTTAACAAATCCATTGTAATTAATTATCGTATGAACGAGGTGCACTCCACACCTTCTGTAAATTCGTTTATTTTTCATGGTTATCATTTACCCACAGGCCTAATTATTATATTAATTCCATGTCCCCTGTTTACTAATCAGTGAGTCAAGAGCAACTATTTCGAAGAACAGTGTTAATTTATACATTATTTTTATAATTGTATGTATAAAAATAAATAAAATATCAATTTGAGGCGTATTCTAATTCTTAAACTATAAAAATCCGTCTGTAGCCACGGAGCTACAAGTTACCGATCCCGTCATGTGAAACGGCGCATTATACATGCAATTCAAGAGCATCTGTGAAATTTATGATGATAATTATTGTATCTTGTAAAATATAAATATTTTTGGTATAAAAAAACCAACCTTTGTTACAATAGTTATATACAATAGTTACAGTTTATGAAGTCATTTTCATAAATTCTTTTATAATCCGCACTAAGGCATACAGTTCCGAAAATTTTAAGATTCGTTAATCTATTTTTCTTTTATCACACGTTATACACTTATACTAAAACTAATTATTATTGTAATAAAATATAATGTAGAAGAAACACAGCCTAAAAGACCAATACAATAAACAATAAATAGTAATTGTACCATTTATTTATAGTATTGAAATATTGATTTCTAATACTGTAATTATTGAAAACAATGTAGATAAGATGAGGTTAAAGTATATTTACACATGGCCTACATGTTATATACTAGATATATATTTTACGGAATATTATTGTAATGAATATAACATGTACACATGTTTCACAACAGCACAATTTATTGTGTAATACATATGAAGGACCGTCACGCTAATTCAACCGTTTTTTCTTTCCCCATGACGACACCACATGTTGGACATATTTGTCAAACTTGATTACACCATCTAATATCAACAAATGGAAACACAATTACTCCCTTCAAATTCGATAAAAGTATAAGGTTACAAAGTGTTTGTCCATCGCAATATGTGTGGTGACCAATTTTCTCTCGTGTTATACATCTCACAATAACACGATTATTTCAAAGTTTTAAATGAAATACAAAAACTATGTTGTTCTATAGTTACCAGTACAGTATAGTTGTGGAGTCAACAACTTACATGCGTATCAAATATCGTATTGATCTTAATGTACTGTCATGAGTATATTATTGCTATGTGTATGTGTGAATTGAGTTGTTTCTCGTAAAGTTAACCGGATAGAGAGAAATCTATTAGAAAATTACAATTTCATAATTGAATAATAGTGTTTGATATTATATTTTAACTTCTATATATTCACTTTATATGTATAGGTGACTGAATATAAAATAATATAATTTCGGTTCAAGAAAAATTGGAATGTGAATATCAGAGGAGAAAAATAATGAGATTGACACATAAATTTAATTTATTCAAGTGATACAATAAAAAGTTAAATCTCATACGTCAAACGGGATCACTCGACACATTTGTTGTGGAAACGCGTCATCATTTTTTCATGGATGAAGGGAATCAGTTCTTCCCACTGTTAAAACAACTATTTTACATTATAGGTGTACTCAATATTTATAAGACATAAAGTAAATTAGGTTTAAATAAAGTGTATTTTAATTTATATTTATCGCATCACGATCGTCCATGTGTTCCGTAATCATTGTGTTCTCGTGAAGAATATACTTAACGTAAACAACTTCGGACGTTTATTTTCTTAGTAATACTGTGTATGTCATTTGCATTATAGACATGTTATATAGTTATGGACTATTTTGTTGAGATTAAAACATAAAAGTACAATACAAAGTTTTGAAATAAAAAGCCGCGCTACCGATCGTATCATAAACAAAACAAATTGTGTGAAACATTGTTCCGGACGAAATTTCGTTATTACATCAGTATGATATTTCAGCAGTAACTATTCTTAACAACGTTATAACATTATTTTCTTTGTGGATAATAATATACCGTGTGATTTCTAACACATACATACATAATATATAAATACGTATACACCTGCATGATATTTCTCAACCAAAAGTTTAAAACGTAAATGGGCTTTTTTGCGAATTTTTTGTAATGAAAATTATAGTATAAAAGCCAAGGAACATATTTTTTTACCATATTGAATAATAAACCTGGTAAAATTATTTATGAAAATCTACTAATAACCACTGAGACTTTTAAAATTTTATTGTCAAATGGAAATTGAAAATTGATATGGACAATTTTTTCTTGGATTAACGGAATAAGGAGATGAGTTTTAAATTGACTGAAAAATTTATAAGTATTAGGTATGATATTTAGATTATAAGGCTTTAAATTCGGTAGTATTATAACATTCCTAAAATAATACATGAATATAACATTATAGGTAAATTTAAGAATTATAACTTATTACAAGGATAAATAATCGATTATAATCAATTTTCAAATTTAAGAGCTCAATGCAAACTACGTTCCAAAATCGATTAGTCTAACTATTTATCTTCAGCCTAAGACTCAATTAAATACAATCCATTTAATTTTTGGAAATATTTTAAAAATCAAATGTTACTTTCTCTACCTAACTCAATGCATTTAAATAATAACTATAGTGTCGATACTAACGAAATTGTAAACCTATTCGATAATCATTTTTTCTTCAGTTTATAAAAGCCATCCTACTCTTAACAACATCTACTATCCTAAATCATCGACTAATTCATTATTTCCCCCAACTACATTTTCCGAAAGCTTTAAATTCCACACTATCTTCTTGTAACATCTCCCTATCTGATGTATTTGAATTTTTAAACTTTCTCAGTGACTAACTTGCCCATATCCTGATTTAATTTCCAGAATTTTTTTTAAGCATTGCCTCTCCCCTTTTTTATTTATTTAGTCTTTTTTGGCATCGGGTATCTTCTCAGATTACTGGAAATCCAGTTTAATTTCACCGATACATAAAAGACTCGATCCGTCCAACATTTTAAATTATAGACCAATTTCATTGCTTTCAATATTGCCTAAATTATTTTATGAATGAGGTTTTTTCTATCTTGGTTATATTCTTATTGCACCAATCGTGTTCAATTTGTTAAATACAAAAATTGTATTTTAAAATATTTAATCACTTCTGGTGTAATTACGTATTATAACGCTTATTTGAATCATTTTCATAAAATAAATCTTAAAATCAGTAGGACTATATATCAATTAAATGTATTAGTAAGTCATAAGTTCTAAATAGAAAATATTATAACCCACAAATTGATGAATCCGGTATTTAATAAAAATTATAGGTAGGTGTTAGATTTTTGTTCATTCATTAGATGAATATCTAATAGTTACTAATAAGTATCTATTTTCTGTAATTTCTGAACTATAATAGTTGATACTAAAGGTTCTAAAAAAATAAAGAAAAAAAAAATATCTATTATATAGCAATACAGCGTGGCAGGCCATTTACTTTAATGCGTAGGTAGGCAATTGAGTTTTCTATAAAGGCTATCCAGAAATATGTATTATCTGATATTTCCTAGTACCTATTATAAAATTATAAAATAGTCACAGATATAATAGTATCTTTTTGGCCAGCCTTTCTTTGCACATTTAATACGTTTACAATTTTTATAAACGGTATTTCCGTATCAGTAAGTTAATTAACGACAACTTTGTTCAAACGGTACGTCTCCATAAACTGTCTACCAATTAAAACTGAAATTAAAATAATATATTTCAATTAGTAATAAGCATTTAATGTAACTACAATATTATCAGTAATTATTGTTTATAGATAAAATATTAAAATTTTTTATCATTAAATGGATTTTTTTTTTGCAATATTTATCTCCGAGACTCGATGAACTACTTATAAAATATATTATTTTGCATTATACTAAACAATTTTAATAAATTCGATAAACTCTTAAATCTAATATTTCGCAAAAAAATTATTATCGCGAGCTATTCGAAGTAAACGAATTGAGAAAACGTCCGATACTATCCAGAAGTCATCATAAACTCCTGATACAATGATTTACATATATAAATCATGTGGCTATCTTAGTAGAAATCGTTTCATGTTGACAAAATGTACTGCTAAGAAATAGCCTTCGAAATATCGAACATCGTCTTGAATATTGTCACAAAAATAACGTAAATACGATGTCGAAAGGTAGAAGCATACGCAGAATTCATTTATAGGTTACCATAAGTATAATTACTACTTTTTTTTATTAAATTACAATTTAAAAATATTTAATTATTTAATATATATATATAATATATTTAATATTACAATTTTTTCTTATGGAGGGGAGGGGGGTTAAACACCTACTTCTACCTTTCCTATTGGTACGTCACTTTTTCGACGAAAAAAGTTCTATGATTCCGTAATTTCCACTTAGTTCACCGATAGAAAATTGCTTAAATTCTATATAAGAGTTTGTTTTTGTTATCATCGGAAGATAATTTTCACGATTTTTATGCCCAGCAATATTATGTATTAAATATTTTTGTTTGATTCCCTCCAGTCTTGCGTAATCCTAGCTGAGACTTATTATTATAAATTATAATTATAATAATTTATATTATAATATATTCTAATTACAGAGCTAGTGATAAAAAAGAATTATATATTTATTTATATATTTATTATGATAATAAAATAAGTCAAATATACCGGAGACTTTACTACGATATTGGTTTTATGCTCAGGAAAATCATGTTTTTGAAAATATATTAATTTTTCTTATTTAATCATCATTCTGCCCATCGATCGTAGACGTACAAGCTCCACCGGAAAGAAAATACTAATAATGTACGTAAGGTCGATGGTGTGTATCATAAATTTATAAAAATCACGTAAAAGTTCATTCTTGATACAGCTTACAAGTTATAATGATGTCGGGTGGTACTTAAAAAAAATTAAGAAACATGGACTGCAGTGATAATCTTAATAACACATGAGGCGATGAAGGGTGGTGCAACCAGGGACGAATAATTCCCAGAGTGTAATCTAATAATCCAGTTTCTGACGAGAATCTTCAAAACTTTAACCGCTAACCTTTCCAGACGGAGAGAGCAAAAGTTGTTTTATATTACGATTCATAAACCATAATATAATATCCAACCTGTACCAAAATTTTTATCAAACCCCAGAGAGCTCACAAGAAAAGAAAAAATAAAAAATTATAAAAATAAACAAAATAGGATAGAAATAAACGAATTGTCTTTGGACGTGCTAGAAACCATGAGTGATTCAATTCGACTAAATCTTGACATTATTATACCATGTAAATGTTTTACATTATATACGGAGTACATTGTTCCACATCACAGCGCCAAAAGTTTTTAATTTTCAGATGACATAAAATTTTATACCGACATATGTTGTTTTTTTCTTTTTTTATATTTAATTTAATTTATAGCATCTAGTATATACTATTATAGCTCAACAATCACATGATATAACGATTATTATAAAGGGCTTAAAATAAAATATATAATAGTGAAATTAAAATAAACAGAAATAGTCTTCGGTGAATATGACATAAATAGTAATAAGGCTAATGAGAAGGAGAAAAAATGAACCATGGAATGGATTGGCTGTGTAGTACGGCTGTAAGGAGGGAAATGAGGGGATTAATTATTGCGGACAGTTCTGAAATAAATTTGGAAAAAATGTGATCATTAGTGGAATTATTTGATAGATATAGATAGATGTAGAATTATTGGGATCAGTGACGGAAGCATAGGAAGCATTGGGAGGATGAGGTGCTGGATTGATAATAGTCTTCAGATTTCGTCGAGTGAAATGAGTAAATTTGCAATGTTTAAGTAGTGCTTTATATTTTGGACATTCTTTGTAGTTTGGGATGTGATTATCCGAGCAAAGGGCACATGTGGCTGGATTGCTTCTTTCTTTGGTGCAAATGTGTGAGGGATGATGGCAGTATGTAGCGGTATGTTCGTAGGTCTGACAGTTTTTAGTTTTTACACTGAGGTGGACCACACTTGATCCTGTGTGGTAATTCAACTTTGATTTTAGTGTGCAACATTGATAATAAAACTTAAAACTTTTTTGTTATTTATATTGGGTTTGAAGTCCACAAAAAAAAGCGGAAGCGGATATCCGTTTTTAGTGACATTTACGACACGGATAGCAGAGTGACCTACTTCGTCAAGAGCATCAGATATGTCTGAGATGAGGGTCGAGTAATGCAGATTTATAATGACAATTTTGTAAGGCCTATATATATTGATGGCATGCAAGTATGGAAACGCGAATTAGTTTCCATTAGGTGACTAGCGATTATTTTAAAGTTTACATGTCCTTGAGGGTGGACAATCATATAAGAAGGTGTTGACTTACATGTGAACCCGTTTTGACCAGTAATCACAATTAATTAACGTGTTTTTGAAGGTAGAGAAGTTTTTGATGTCTAAGACATAAAATGGTGGAGCCCTAGATTTGTCAGGTTGAGGGGGGATAATAGATTCGTCAATTGTAACGAAATATCATCTTTGACGTCGAGTTCAAAAGCGTTGTCGTCTTCGGATTCCAGAACAGTGAATCGGTTTAATGAAACAAAATATTTGGATATCTTATCATTTAGATGCGGTGATAATGATGAAGATGACAGATTCCTTTTTGTCAATTTTGTCGTAGTCGGAGACGCTAGGCCCGAATTCTGAACGTTTTATTGTTCATATAACCGTTATAGTTAAAGGCACAATGTTATATGGATCATGATGAAAATTATTTAATGAGCATATTCAGAGATAACGGCGAGCGATAAAGACCAACGCAATATGCGTGTGCTCGAGTTGAATGTTACAACCGGACTGACATACTATCACATATGATGTGATTATTCCAAAGGACTTGAATGAGCATTCTGTAGATACGAGAAAAAAACACGCGGTCCTGCACGTCGAGCACGTTTTTTTACGGCTGTGATAATAATACAATATTAAAACAATAGCAGCACATGCAATCTAAAACCTATGAAATAATAGAAAAAGGAAGAAAATGGAATTTTAAATATGTTGTTGATTTCTAAGTATGGGTCGATGGGACTACAACTGTGCCCGTAATGCCACGATCGCTTTAGAGTCTCAGGACCTCTTTCAAGTCGGTTCGTCAGAATCGTATTTTATACGATTATATTATTGAATACAGGACAATGCAAGTATATACACTTCTATTATACAATGATTTATTAATATATACACAAACAAGATATCCGTCGGCTGGAACGAGTGGCTCACATCTCTGACAGTTCATCATCTCATATTCTTGTTACCAAGTCGGAAAATCCAGTACACAATAACGTACAATAATAAAACAACAATATCACATTTCATCAATAAATTTTTCTCGTCGAAGCTGTTCGGTATACAGTGTGTTCAACGATAAAGGTAACACGAAGTATTTCCATCGCATCACTTCTATTTTTTTGTTCTGTAAAATGACTTGAATTGATATTTATTTTTGAAAATAATTCAATTTATAACATTTTTCTTGAAACTTTTTTTTCTTATTAGCAACCTCTATTTTTGGGTTCATAATTGGATAACATTAATTTTTACTATAAATTTTAATACGACAAATATACATTTTTAAAATAGAAAACAATTTTTAAAGTCAAAAAAATTAATGTAATCCAAATATGGACTCAAAAATAGAGGTTAGGTACTATATTAAAAAAATTTGTTTTACTACACATGCATTGGAAAAAAAAATGATAAAAAATACCGAACAGAGACTCGGTGGCGTGTCATGTGTTCGAATGCCGTATATTCCAACGTTTAGTATACGAAAGATGGTCTGTACGAAAGATTATCTGTTCGAAAGATTATATGTTCAAAAGGTAGTATGTGCGAAATTGTCGATAAATGAAACTAAATTAAGCTTCAAGAATTGATGCAAATTTGTTAAGAACAACAAATATTGCTGAATCATGGCCCGGTAGACTTAATAGGTAGGAACAATATATCAATAACCATAACATAATTGTTACAACTAAACTATTAAAAAATGTTTATAGATTAGTATCAAAACAACCAGGAGTTTACAATTACAATTGATGAGACAGTTCCAAAAAATTCAGAATGAAACAGAAAATTCTATAAAGCAAATCATTCAAGGCCCAACAAGTAAAAAAAAAACGGGTGGGCCTCGCTTTGCTGTACAGTTGGGGGTGGAGTGCACCTTGTTTATAGGATAGGTCATAATTACAATGGATTTGTTAAATTAAAACAAAATTAAAAACAAACGGTCATAAAATTTTTTCATTTTGGTCCGGTAGAAATTTTACTATATATTTTTGAGTATTAGCTTATGGACAAACTAGTGTTAATATTTTGAACCTTAAGTATAAACAGAAAAAATTTTATGAATTTTTATATACAAAATAACTTGCAAATTATCGTGATTTTGACACATTTTATACAAATTTGAGCTTTATGGGCTTATAAAAAAAATTTGATTGAAACGATCTCCGATATTTTTTAGTGACGATAAGATAAGCTTATTATAAACTTTGTATTAAATTTTTGAGAGTTTTCGACCAGCCAATTAAATTTTATAGATGTTTAAAAAAAAAAATTTTTACAAAAATCAAAAATTTAAATTGTCTATAAATAAGTCAAAATATGTCAAAATACTTTGAAAACTTAACCATGTATAAAGAACACTAGTATAGAGATTTGGTGAAAATTTCAAGTTGTTGCGATTTTTCGTTTTTGAGTTAGAGTATTTTAAAAAATGTTTTTTGTAAAAACGTGAATTTACGTAGAATTTCCTGTTTTTTCGTAATTTTTTTATCGTTTTTTTTTGATTTTTTCAAAAAGTGTTAAAAAAGTTGGATTTTTGACTAGCTCAAGTACCATCTACATTCACTTTCCTTTCAAAAAAGTTGCTGTTTAAGAAAATCGAAGTATTTTTACTGCCCCAAAACGTGATGACAGACACAAAAAAAAAAAAAAAACATCATTGTAAAACCAATAGATTCCATCACTCCGTTCAGAATCTAAAAAAAAAAAAAACTGAGACTTAATTTAATTTAAGAATTTCAAACTCTGCTTTACATTTTGCCACTATAACGTTATAATAATATACCACTCTCCCATACATTTACCGTTCCTATATAGCTTTTGATCGAAAGGGGTTTGAAATTCATAGCAATCAGTACTATGAAAAGTATAAAAACTGTGTTTGTATTGATCACTACAAGTTCAAGCTTTTAACTGTTAGTATAAACGAGAAAAGTAAATAATAAAAACAATAAAAGTGTTGGTACATGAAACGTATTTGAATGATAAGTTGTTGAAATTATCTGGAATTCGTTCTCACGTCCATTTAATAATTACTACAATTGGGATCACGAAAAGTGAGCGCATGATACACCGATCTCAGCAGCTGTTTTACAAAAGTTTTTAACAAAATAATTTGGTGATTTCTTTTAAATTTTCGAAGTACATAAGAATCATGGAGCACGCAGCATGATGCCGTTCCAAGTTAGCGATATAGAACAAAACTTAACCCTGGTTTTGACTATATTTGAATTCCGTCCATAGGCTGCCAGTGCTCACTTTTCGATAGCTCAATTATAATATCTCATTGACAGTAGGATATTATTTTATAACTGAAATTTTAAGTTTAATTCGTATGAGTTATGTTTTATTATTTTTTTCCTTCGAATATTTGAAATATTGAGTTTCACCATAGGATTGCAGTTTCGAGTCGAAGCTCAAAAACTCCTTAGTTGCTCTAGGATCTAAGCCTTTGCGCATAAGCGTTTAATTCGATGAGATTGATCGTGATGCAACAACGTATACCCACGTAAAACGGGTAAAAAATTACTGCTCACTTCGTATTATACAACAGGGCAAGAAAATAAAAGATTGAATGGGTTGCTGTCCAATAAGTTAAACGAGAAAATTCGCGTATGACTGCTTACTCTGAAGGAAAAGAAATCGTTTGATGCGAATTTACCGTAGATAACGATGGTGACGGCGGCAACGACGATTGTTGCAGCAGTTATACGAAACGGAAAAAATATCATACACACACACACACACACACATGTACAGGTCAATAGCAGGTACACCAAATGTGAATATACGTTCACCGACAAAATCCAGTACTGGAGTTTCGAATACTATGTTTTTTTTCTCTCTTCCATTCCTAGCGAATGGACCCTACATTCGATACCATTAATCGTTTTACTGTTGTTGCTTTATTCCCGATTTAGCTTTTCGTCCAGACAACGATAGTAGGCTTAGCATTATCGGAACAGTGACGTCGTTAAAACCCCAAACACTACGTGTAACACAATATAAGTTATCAATACAAATGTATAAAAACAATAATAATAAAAATAATATTAAAAATGATAAAAAAAAATATATATATATATTTCGCATTCAATACTATTTTTATCTGGTTCCAGATATAAATAGAAGAACATATCGCTATTATTTAGTTTCGTTTAGACTGATTTGTCTATCACACTATTTTTTATTTTTTATTTTTGCTTACTTCATACATACAAAGGTAGTTTTTGTTCTAAAAACGTGCATATAGGTATTAGACATAGGATCAAGAAAGTAGGGTTTTACCTTTATGGAATCAATACAACTATAATCTATATATCATATTATACTTAATTCCAATAAACGACTCGGTGAGTACATTTTATACATATAAATAAGAGACTATGTATTAAGATACGGTGATTTTGTCCATTTTTAATTGATATACTATATTTTAATAGGTTTAATAATTTTATATATGTTCAAGCAAACGATTTTTTTCCAAAAGAGTATTTACATTTATTGTCTTGGTAAGAGAGTGGGCACTGATTTACAGAAACTAAGATTCTCCGGTCTCCACTCATTGAATCAATAGTTTGGCTAATTATTGTAAACTTTAATTATATATTATTATTATTATTATTTACTGATTTTTAAAGTTTTACTTTATATTGTGTCTTTGGATTGGAAGCTGACGGAAGAATAAGTTACCTATGTAGCTATATCAAATGTTTTCAAGTTTATCGTTATACAGAACATACGGTTTTTTTCATTAAGAATATTGTTTTTGGTCACCATCGGAAAGTATACACGGTATTTGGCATCAAACGATCTCATCGGATGAAGTGGAGAGAAGGGGCTGCTGTACATAATAAGTTATTATCATTGTTATTAACAGTTGTGTACCCGCAATCGAAAGTAATAATAACAATGTGCACACGTATGTGGATAAAATATATTGTATATCCGTCGGACGTGAAAAGGATGGAACGTCGTAAAACATCGTCTCGAGTTCGGCGGCGGTGGCGGAGGATTCGTTCGGTGCATAGATTATTCCTGTCGCGTGCAGGACGTAATTCTATACATGCATGAACTTACGTACATATATCTTCTTTCTTTAGCTTTACTGCCCATATAGGTCCTCGATGCCCCTCCACTATACACGCACACACTTACCTCCTCTAGTGTCGGTCTAAGCTGCCTTCCATTGTTGTTGCTCGGTAAATTTCTCCGAGAGATCCGTCTTCACCGGAAACCTACCTCTCAGCCGGTGACCCCTGGGTCTTTTTCCCACCCAGTCATGCGGGTAGCATTATGTTTATTATACCTTTTGATCTCCGTGCACACCGGCCACAGGCCGTACCGTTCGGTTCTTTCACTTTCCAGGTATGTGCATAATAAACTATTATAATATACACAGATGGTTTTCCGAAGATATCATAACCGATCGACTTATCCAATTGTTCTTCTACCACCGTACGTTCCCCCGATACATCATTATAATAACACGCATTCCACGCATGATGTTCTTCTTCCGGTGTAATATTGATTTCGTTCCCGTTACAACGTACGTGTATAATAATATATTATGTTCTCGACTTCTCGTATCACGAATGATGTACATTCGTACCCGATATGCTACTGCACCGAGCACAGAACGTCGTCGTCTTAGGTTGCCCTTACTATATCTTTGTCGAGGCAGCAGCTGCGGGGTGCACGTATAAACACGTACGCTCCACACACCAACGAATTATATACAATATGTATATAATATATGGACCGGACCCCAGGTGAAACGGACCGATCGTACACATTTTATCCTTGTGCACGTATATGTGTCCCTTGGAGAATCGTCGCCGCCCTTGTTCTTGTTTGTGATTATAATAGTCCGGGATTTATGTGACGCGACCGACAAGCCATTAACCTTGGCAGTATTTCAGCAAAACAGTCGTGCTCTGCCTTGCACACGTGCACACACATACACACACATACATACGCGTGCGCGTTCTACCAAGAATTTCTTGTCGTCATCGTCTATATCTATTTATATATATATATATATATATGGTTTATGTACGTTTACACGCGGGTGAATCATGAAATATTAATTTCGTTTATATTTATTGGGGTGGAACGTCCCCTAGAGCGCAACAGCATCCTCACGATGATCTCTCTCATACGTCCACGATGGGGCTTTTATCTCGGCAAATCTTATTCCTCTTTCATGGACTTTTTCTTAATCTTTCTCTCTCTATCTTTCTCTCTCTCTTTTGCATTTCATTTGATGTTTCCCATATGCAACAAGACAATACTATGGTATCTAAAAGTCAAAAAGAAAACGGATGCTTTTCATAGGCACGCTATTTCCGGTTCACATAGACCTCGCAGCAACGGGTGATAAGCATCATTCGTTAACAATCATTCTTCATTTCCCCACGGCATTATCACTACTTTATAAGCTTCAAAAGTTCTCACCATCAATGAACTGCAAGGTTTCACCATCGATTGTTGTCTTCCCGTTTTTAAAATTTCAATCGTGAAATCATTTTTCACTATTTTGTTCAACACAGCCATAATTATTCGTTATCTTCCTTTTAGTGTGACTCTTTTCTAGCACTAACAATAATTTACCATCTTATCAAATCATCACTTCTGGTCTACGAATTGTTCTCGAAAGCTAGTTTTTAAACTTCTATTTTGTTTTACTACAATTCAGTTAATGTTTTATCTTGCACATGTACAGATTGATTTGACAATAATATAAATGTCAATATTAATATTGGTCTTATTTTCTAGAATTTTGTTGTTAGATAACATTTAATTAAACAGATTTCCTTGGTATATCAAGTGAGAAGGTTTTTGAGTATAGATTTTTTTTTCCAGAATGCTCTCTAGAAGTCATGCTCATATGATCAGTCGTTTTCGATGAAAGATATAATTTTTTTATCATCATACATTATTTTATATTCAACAAAATCCATTATCGTTGTAATATGTGAAATATTTGTGCGTTTTATAAAAATGTGTTAGACGCAGGACGGAAAGAACAACGCTGGAGTTCCGTTGAGATTATAACTTTCCGAGAAATTGAAAAGATTTTAACATTAACCATTGGATTTTGTTTATTTTTTATTAAAATTATAATAGTTCAATGTGAATAGTGTGAATACAATTTGAGGCAAATATTACGTAGCATTTCCTGTCACGTCTAATGCAATTGACACAAAGTTATTATTATTTTCAGACGCAAAGTAATTTTTTCTCGTTTAGCAACGTTTACATTCATAATCATAAAAATGATTAAATTGTAACTTAAGAGTTTGTTTTTTTTCCCGTACAACATTAAACAAGAATTGTCTGTGTAAAAAATAATGGGATTTTAATAATAGGCACAAGACGCAAAAAGAAGCATTTAAAAAATAAGTTGGTCGTTTTCTTAGTCGCCTTATTTTTTTACGCGACCTTAGGTATATATATAATAAATTAATCATACTGAGTGAAAAAAATAGCACAGAAACATCAAACAATGATATTAATATTATGTATCTTAAATTGTCCTTACACGAGATATTTGAAGATCGGCGTTCGGCTTAGGCAATATTGCTACATTCGCATGTATCGAAACAAAATAGAGTATGTTTTAGTGATGATAATGTAAGTTAGTATACGCTAAAGTTTTAGTTTTGAAATCAATTACAAAAGTATATTATAATTATAATACTACGAAATTAAAAATAAAATAAAATAAAATAATCGTTATGTTGTTCTGTCAAATAAACATTTTTCGTTAAATTTTATTTGCCTGCATGGCAATCTTGTTGACCTTATTTTTTTTTACTTTTTGCTTCAGTGATTTATTTAAATATACATTTGAACAGGGCTTAGCTTACTTTATTGTTTAAAATTTATATTATTAACTATAGTATTTTGATTTGATGATTTATTTTTTCATTGTATTTAATGAATGACTATAAAATATGTTGCCAAACAAGAAAAGATTCTTTCGCATCATTTGTAAAAAAAATAATATAAAAACATTAGAAAATAATATAACTTATGGGATTTCACATGGCCCTATTTACAGTTTACTTCAAACTAACTGCTTATATTTAAATGTAAATAAATATTCTGAATGAAATCATAAACTACAATAGTATTAACACTAAAAACTATAGAAAACAAAATTTTAAATGTGATAAATGTTGCAAAGAGTGTGCTAAAGTACAACTAGGAATATTTTTAAAGAACTGAGTCACCAAAATATTTAAGAAACCACGTGGTGTAAGAGTAGAATGGGAGAACAAGAGAAAATAAGAATTCAAGAAATATAAAAAGAACGTAAAGAAATAATAATCAACCACAAATAAAGAGATGAAACTAAATCCAACCACACCAAATCCAATTATTTTTCAAACATATTGTGTGGACAGTTACAACTTTTACCTCTGAATTAGTGATGGAAAAAATAAAGCAGGTTGATATAATAATATTGTATCTAAGATTAAACCACGTGCATGGTCGAAAAAAAGAACACACAAGTCAACATTGTTCGAATATAGTATTTACAATGGTGATACGCATATTTAACGAACCTATAATGAATTGCACAAATGGTTATCCGTCTCGTATTCTCGTTACAGATGCTGATAAAAATATCTCTACGAAATGAAATAATGACAGATTTTAATACGGCAATTGTATGTCAACGATATACGAAAACATTGACATTCAAGAATCCGAGAATTTTAGTAGTTATCTTCGGCAAAAACGCTACTATATATACTGATATTTTTATATATTTATACGAATACTTATCGTTGACGTAATATTAACTTAATATAGGTTAAAATAATAACGTTGGTTACAATCTCATTATATTTTTAACTTAAACAGTTTTATATCATCCAATAGTAGTGAGTTCTGTATCAGTGTTCTGTATCTATTTTTTTATTTTTATTTTTTTCAAAAGTCTTAAATAATAATTTTTATACTTAAACTAAGATTTATCCGATATTTAGAACTGAATGAAAAACTGGTAGGGTATAATGTTTGTTGTGTAATGTTTTTTATTTTTTTTTAATATATGGTTGTTTAGTGAGAGGTAGTTATTTTAGCATATTTGAATTTTTAGTATTTAACATTAGTCAGGTTTGCTGTAAACCGAGTAATTACAGCAAATTAAATTAGTTAGTATAAGTATTGTGCTTTTTAGGAGTACTACAATCAAAAAGATATTCTGTGCTATACCTCAAGAGTTAATGTCTGCAAAAATCCATATTACGTTATATGTTTATACTTGTTTCTATTTTTGAATGTTATATTTAATGTAGAGTCACGACTTATACATCACCGTATATATAATATTATATTAAATGTAAATATATATATATATGTATCTTTTTTTTTTTTTTTAAGGTTTACCCGAAAATTTAAAATATTTTACTAGACTGATATTTGTTTTTTAACAATCTGAGCTTGGAAATAAACTGAAGTATATAATCCCTAATATTTATACTTCTGAAACGGATACAATATAACATTATACAAACATAAGTATTTGTTATCATTTTCAGAAAATATTTCGACTTGTGACCTGATTTAGAGAGTACCTGGCTGAAGTTTGGTGACCCTGCACAGTGCGGCACGCCAATTGATAAATAGCATCTACCCGACGTACAAAAATACACACAATGAAACCGTAAAACGATTTTCGAATAATTTTCATTTCAGTTCACGTAAAATCTATTTTTCTTGTTTTAGAATTCACATGTGGGGCGTAATTTTTTTTTCTTTTTCTAAGGTTTCCTGACGTATTCGGAAAGTAATAAAATGTCTATACATAAATCTCTCGTTCTACGTGTGTTGCAACGTTACACTTGGCGGCGGATGTTCGGGGCTGCCGTTGTTGTGCATATAAAAAAATAGATTAACCCTCTCCGCAGTTTTCCGCTTTCAACCGCATCAAGCCCTCCCCTAGTCTCTCATTTCACTTACATTCATCCCCCCTTCATTCACTCATTCATCCACTACGTTCGACTCACTCCAGTCGACACTGTCGTCACAGTGGAGGGGATTCGCACCATGGTCCAGTTCTAGAAGTTCAATTCCCAGGAATTTCGAACATAAGCCCACCGTGAACCCTCACGTAGTTGTGTGTATTGTTTATAGGCGTTGAGCAAGTTTCGAGTTAAAACATTTTCGGACGGTGGCATAGGATAGTGCTACTACGAGACGAGTGTGTGGTACGAACTACACGCAACACACACACACATATTTATATATATAAATTGAGGTTTTTGGGTGGGCGCGGGTACGAATTGAAAAGTTTCTTCGGGACGGATTTGTTGAATGGCTTGCGCGTTTCGAGTTTTGCGGTCAACTGTAGACTACACTGTGTAAACGGAGTACACGACTGGGGTATATTTCTTCTAGCCGAAACCGTAATGAAGACAGGGCTTAAAATCTTTGGAGAATGCAGTTTAGCAAATAACGGTACATACAAACACATACACACACACACACACACACACACACACACATTTTTATTAAATACATTCGCGCACGATGTGGACGGCAAGAAAATAATTTTAGTTTCGAAATCGTTAGTGAAAATCCGTATAGAAATTTAACTAAAACGTATATCAGGGTATGCATGCGTGTACGTAAATATACACGCTAGAAATTCCTTAAACTATGCGCGTGAAAAGCAATATTACGCGCGCGTCTACATAAACGCTTTAATTGAGATTCTAAAAGTTTCCTCGTTTTCGCATACACACACCACCTACGTATGCGTGATCACACGTACATGCAGAGATTATTTTAATTATTAAAATTTCATTAGTTCTTATACATAATATATAATATGTTATGTATGGTATATTTGTAAGTTTCCAAAATCGTGAATTTGGTGAATTAAAGGTATTTTTGTTTAGCGTTCTGCATACCACATGTTAATAATCAATAATTTTCCCTAAAACATAATTTTGTAACTTATTTTTTATTACTTGATTTAATTTCACAGAATTTTACTTAATTTTCATATCATACTCTGTAGTATTTTTTTTTTTATATTATATACCTACATATAGGTGCTCTATACTCATAGATGTAGGATAAAATACGGCAGCATAAAATATATTTATTAACAAATTACGTGAAATTTTTGATTTGTTTTCTTTTGTTTATATTTATTACCCACTCACCGTATGGGTAGATTTGTGCAGCAATCAATTTTTACGATGATGTTAATTGTGTATATTTAGTATTTACCAAAAGACAAGTCTCTTACCTGAAACAAAATAAATAATTAATTGTAATGACATGTTCTAAATATTCAAGGCATAAATATTATATAATACAAGTATGGGTATAATAAAGGTAGTGGAATCGTACAAATATATTAACTACCTTAATTTTTTGGATTTAATAAAAAAAAAAAAAAACATCTGCATCAATTCAAAATTATTTGATTTACTAATTTCAACTTCGTTTGTATTTTTCTACATGATATTATTAAAAAAAAATAAAATTTTGTATTCTGACGTATAAACTATAAAAAAAAAAAATTATCATTGAACAACGAATGCATCTCACGAATGAAATAGTTAGAAACTCTCATTCTAGGTTTAATATGAGAATAATAATAATAAATTGTGCTGTTTTAACCAAAACTAAACGCAGTTTCAATAACATACTTTTTGACACTTCCTAAGGAAATTAATTATGGGCTTACATTTTTAGGAATATAACTTTTTACAAAAGTTTTTTTTCCATTTTTTCGATGCAAATAGAAATATGTACAAATTATCTACAGTGCTGATAGTTAAAGTGGCGAGTAAAAATGGATGGCTCGAAAAAACACATGCATTTGACGAGGGTGAAGATATGGGGAGATATGAGAAGACAGTTATTATATTGCGCGCAAGCGTTCCATTTTCGATAAATAAAACAATAATATGCACATAGAAATGTTATCATTTATTTCACCGTCATCGTCGTTGTATTTGGCGTTTACTAATTTCAACGTTGTTAACAAATTCGCATTGTTTACATATCATTATAATCTATTGGGCATTCGCACCGTGGCAGGTACAGGGGAACCGGGTCTCTGTCCAACTTTACCGACCGAGGTGGTGAAATGACAATATTATACGATTTATTAACTATAAATACGCTATATCGATAAACGTAAATGAATGAACTTGCAGTCTGTATACATGTACACCGTATATAAATACATAGGTACTTACAGTATATTATGCATATATACAAATACATTTCGCCCACTATCGTAAACAATAATCATTTGTCGCTTACTTTCAATCGCCACGTCAGCAATATTGGAAAGCTAATGCGTGACGCGTACAGAGCGACTGATGACAGCACGTCTGTCTGCAAACCACCCGCCATGTAGATACTTGATCCGCTCGTTCATAAGAGTTTACCCCGCCGTGAATTCGTACACAATACATAATAAATACGTGTGCATCAGTTCAACGATTCCGCACTGTCCCTTCCCCGCCATCCACTGTTCGTATATTATACCAGCAGTAGTGGTGTAACATAATAATAATATGTAGTTTTAATCCACCGAGTCTGCAGCCAAGTCGCCCACGACCCGTTAAATTTAATCTCGTTTCGAGCCCATGTCCCTCTCGCAATTCCTTTACGCAGCGTTGTAAGTTCTCGGTCACACCACCTCTGGTGCAATCAAAACAAAACCACGACTCGGCGCGTTTAGCATAATATTATTATATTACATTGTTCCCAAAGGAGTACACTTAGATTACACGGACGGCGGAGTCAAGAGCCTCTCGGCTTTGACGTGTCAATCAACAAAACGCTTGATCGGTATAAGACATAGTGTACATAACGCTGTATATACAACGAGCCGTTATCGATTCGCCGTGGGACATCAGGCTAAACACCAAACGTGTATTAATTTGTGTGTGTGTGAATGTTTAGGTTTATGTCAGAAGTGGTAAAAGATGAGAGTTGTCTTAGAAGGTACAGATGTAGGTGTAAATACACGATTTGTAATACGGCTGTGGCTCTCTGTGGATATTTTAAGTTATGTATTTCGCAGGCCGTCAGCCCACCTTTATATAGATAATAGAATATTTACTATACGGTAATACGCGTAAACTGGGTTCAAGCATTCGATGGAACTCCATGGATTTGATCGTTTACGTTAGTGCTTCTTAAATTTGTCTGTCTTGTGGCCCCCTTAATTTAATGTAAAATTATTATGGTCCCCGAGGGCCCCTGAGGCCTAACGAAAAGAATTTTAATTAAACCGTTAAAATAAATAAAATAATTACTTTTTTTTTATAAATAGTTAATAATATACGTGTACGTTATTTTATACCTTTATAAAAAAAATATATAATAGTTTTAAAATTTAAATAAATATATAAATATAAGAATAATAAGTATATGAATTCGTTAGCTATAGTTATATAAAATTGCATACAAATTAAATGATACATTTTTTAACTAATATGATGGCTTACATATTTTTGCACAATAAATAAATGTCTGGCGTGATAGTAGAAACAGCGATGCGTATGTTTGCTTCAAAAGTTTCTTCCGGAACTCTGAAAGACACGGGCTTTATGTTTGTTAATTTTATGTAAACAAGTATCACTTAGATTTTAATGACATATTAAGATTATTATCATTATCGATAGTCTTAAGTGAGATACACTTCTTGGATGTTATAATAAATTTACTATTGCAAGATTACCGACTGACAGTTACATTTTGATTGGTAGTAGAAAATGATTTAATGCATTTTTTCCATTAACGTCAATTTGCAAATTGGTAATTTTAAAATAAATAAATGAAAATATTTCATAGCCCCTTGTAATAGACCAACGTGCCTCAAGTTTAAGAAGTTCTGGTATACGTGTAATATTTTGACAGGAATAAAAACATATTATCCAGTTAGTTATTACTGTAAAATGATGCATATAATGTATTCCATTTTATTAATCATATCCATACATTTAATACTTACAGCAAAACTTAAAACTTAAAACATACGGTTAATTATAATATACCACATTCCAAAATTCGATTCCTAGTTTAAATTGATCTAGTCATTATATTATACATACTACATACCATTATACATATCATATACGAATGTTTTATAAATAAATACCTAAGTTTGAATCGTAGTTTAGAAATCAAACCTAGAAGTTTTTTATGATAAAAAAATAAATGCTCCGATAAAATAAATCAATGATGGTCATATTATAGTATTTATATATAAAGCCACAGGCTAGTCAAACTTCTTATTTTATCACAGTTAAATTGTCTAAGGGTTAATTATAATTTATAACTATATTAGGTATAAGAAAAATAATTTTCAATTTAAAGAAAATAATTTTTTGATTATAATAAACACTTATTTAGGGGGGGGGGGGGATCGAGGTTAATAATTTGTCACAGATTCACTTGTTTTCTACGGGGAAAAAAGAAAAAAACTTTGTGTATGTGTTTGTTATTACTAATCACGGTAATTTTATACTTATAAGAGTTCGATGTAAATGGTTAATGAATAATAATCATTTATAAACGGATCACGGTGTACTCCAAATCCTAATGCATGACGCGTTAATGCGTTAACAGCTATTTCTGTAAAAAATGACTTTAAAATAAATAAATACCTTATGTTAATATTATGTAAATGACTTTTATGTGTCTGATAAGCAATACTTAAAATAATATTAATTTTAAGAAAACATTTTTTTTGCTCTGTGATTTAATGCCAACATTGAGAGCTTATTGCCTCATTGTACGACGGATCTAAAACCACTTTATTATAGTGTTGGCGTGTGTTCAAACAGTACGTGGTTAATTTATCAGATAATCATATAATTCCGAATTTCTTTTTACTTTAAGGTCCATGGCCTTATCGATATTCTCATTTCGAAGCAGTAATGCAGGTCAAACACATATACATAATACATATAATCATACACCACACTACCTTCTATGTAACTCAATTAGTATTGTTAAAAAAATTAGATCCAATTTATAATAAATGAGCACGTGTTGAAATAAGATAACTTTAAGTCTCAAATGATAATGTAGTATATTATATATCATGTAAGGTTAAACCAAATTCTTAAATTATCTCGTACAAGAAAATAGATGAAAGTTTATATAATGTATGTATATTGTGAAATACATTTTGGATTCAATTTTGAATTTTATAATTACTATACACACTCGCATATATACTCATATATAATTTTATATACCTACTAATAAAATTAAGAAAAAAGTTTAATAAATAATATTTAATGACTATTTAAAACCAGATTATTTTGTCAAACATAAATTGTTTTCATGAAAAGCTTAAATATTTAAATACTGTAGAGGTTCTCGATTTAAGACTACCTAGTTATTTTACACCAAATCAACGTTTAAAATGCAAAGTGATCATTTAACATTTACAGTTTACTTAAATGGAACACAATTATTCATTATGCACAATACGAATTCGTTTTTAATTACCATCCTTGGAGAATAATCTTGACGGTAGCAAAATCAAACATTGCTACTTAAACTGTACATTTACACTAACACGTAAAATAATGTAAATTGAAATGGCTGTACTAAATTTTTAATTGTAAGCATTAAGCAATTTATGTGTGAGTATTTATTCGATCTTGAGAACACGTTTCGTTTTAATTATATAAATCCAAAAACATACTGAAAACCTAATCAAATACATAATATGATTTACACGTAATAATTACCATTGGTAAATTTAATATATCACAATTAAAATGCGTTGTTTTCATGTAGGTATACTTGTCTGCATGAATCGAGCAGTTGGACATTATTCTTTGGAACACAATAAACAATTAGTACAACATTTTTTAAAAAATAATTTAATAGCTTTCATAATTGTTTTTCGAAAACATCAAGTCTACGTCGATTTTGAAAAGTATGTGAAAATTATGTGCGTTATGTTGAAATTGTGAGTAAACGATAGAATTACAGCAGTATGTTAATGCTAGTTTCAAAACTCAATCTACCGAAAAAGTACTTATCATACGGCTTCCATTCGCGAGATAGGTGCGAATAATTGAAAATTAGGATATACGTTTTTCCGTATAAATTAAAACAGAAAATCGTATTTTTTCGCGCGATGTGATGCGCGCACCATCACCATCCGGCTGCAGCGTCGTTGAACTCTCTTGGGGGTGCTGCGTATAAACTTATTATACGGACAAGAATGTGTATTATTTCGTGAAACTAATTAAAACTTTACAGTCATTTTAACAGACGACTCCTACAAGCGAGGTTTCCGAGGTACCTAAGAAGAGAATGAGAGAAGAAAAATAAATCATTTAAATTCCTATTCTAACTATTTCGTTAAGTAAAATGAGGTGTCAAGCGTTGACGGTTTGCTGATTTTTCATCCGTCCGCAGCAAATACGCGAACTACTTGTGTACATAATATATACAATATAATATATTATATTATACAAATATACGGAGTATTATACAACATCGGCGGCAGTAGTTTTCTAAATAATGTGTACGACAATGCGCTACACTCCAACGAACGGATATACGAGTAAACGAAAATGGAAAAACGGGTGAAAAAATAAATAAAAAAAATACCTCTCACGATTTCGTGTACACCCTCGTATCGGTATTATCCTTTTGCCTGCGACTACACCACCACCACCACCACCACCACCACCACCTCCACCACCACCACCACCGCCGCAATCATCTCCGTCATCATCACGTGCATTGCGTAGCTATAGCCAGGCATTATCGACTTTGTGCAGAAAGTCCGGGCTGCCACCACCGCCGTCTGCAATGGCGTATCGCGAAAAGAAAATCTGAATTACAGATGATCATCCGATATCCATTTTCGGCGAAGATACGCTGACATAATAGCACTGTTGTATGTGCTATGACGGCGGAGGCGGTTGACGTTTAGGTGGTGGGAGCAGAGACGTTTGATTGATGAAACCGTAAACAGAATCCTTCGCCACCGTTCCCACGCCCTGCAACACTTGTACTCCGGAGTATATTCCGTGTCTGGTGAGCGACCGACGTCACCCTTTTGTACGCGTGTATGTAAATGTAAATGCGTATGCGTACATGCATGTGTATATGTATGCGTGTGTGCGTGTGTGTGTGTGTGTGTGTGTGTGAATGCGTGCGTGCGTGTGTGTGCGTGTGTGTGTGCGTATGTGTGTGTGTATGTGTGTGAATGCGTGCATGTGCGTGCATGTGCGTGTGTGTGTGTGTGTATGTGTATGTGTGTGTGTGTGTGTGTGTGTGTGTGTGTTTATGAGATCTGACCTGGTTTCTAGGACGGCTCGTGCACATCTAAAACGATTCCACTGGGACGGCGACGGTGTGATCATAATATATTTCTGAGTCGTATTGGTCTCTGTTACTTTTCCCGTTTCTTGGGATTTTTTTTTCAACGGTTATATATTTCTAACGATTACAGTTTATTTATCATTAATTTAATTAACATCATGCATATGATTGGTCAATATCGGGTCTTTGATATTCTTTATAGTTATAATTTTTACTATGTTTTCTAGAGGAGTGTTTATGATATCTCAATCGATTTCGACGACAGTTATTTATTTATCAAAAACTTTTATAACACTTCAAGTAAATATAAGATATGAAAATATTGTGTGATTGCTGATTACTCGTTATTAGGTTCTGTAATACTACTAATTTGCATTTTCATTAGTTTTGAATTCATAAACGAGTAACGAAGAGTGGATGAAAATCTCGCATGAACAATCCACTGGTTAGTTACACACACACACACACACACACACACACACACATGAACTATATGCGTTTACATAGATAAAAGTAATTTCATCCGTCAATAAATAACTATCACGTGGCGTCAATCTCTCCTTCCCGAACTCTACGGAAGAAATTAAACCACATGATAAAGCATATTTTATACTATTCATATGTAAATTTATTGCACGAGGTTTTTGATTGAGTTTGATGTGAATGTTTGATAAGGTCCACGGTTCACGACATCGTTTCAGAATTATGGGGAAAAAAATAATAAAAAAAATAAAAATCAATCCCATAAAATGCAGAGATATTCGAGTTATTTGTATCGGCTGGTTTAGTATTGATTGCGAATGGACGATACTTGCGCCGTATAATAATATAACAATCGTGAGTTTCTAATTATTTAATTTCGACTGAAATCGAATTTTCCCATGCATCATAATATTATCTCGATACTGAACAGAGGAACGAAAATACCGCCACCGCTGTAATGTATACACACAGCAGTAACTACAGCGTTGTGATTTACATAATTTCAAACGTAAATTTGAAATATTTAATGAATTATGGACCTCCACTCGTAAATGCCACACCGGTTGTAAATATTATGTAATTTAAATGTATAACTCTTATTTATGTTTACGGGTTTAAAACTTTCCATATTGGCAAATTAAATTATTTAAATTACAAAATTCAAATTTCCTGCAAACTCATATATATATATATATATATATATATATATATATTTATGTGCGTTTGCATTTATTTTACTGTTATTTAACGATATTTATACACCACGTATTTATGTATTATTATTATAATACGAAGAAACATTATACCCGCCGTACTTATATTATACATAATAAATGTATTTATAATATCTTGATGTACATTTTTCCGGCCGTATAAATACATTTATACAATAAGCTTGTAGCTTGCGTAAGAGGTGAAATAGCGTTTTAAATTGATATAGACATCTCAGCTATTTTACACCAACCAGTCTCGTGTGCGATGGATCTGCCCAGTTCACCGTGGACGAAAAATGCGCACGAACAATTATCGTTATAAAATATACCGCATATTTAATTCACTGTGTTTCCATCGCATCTCGTTTGCATAACAAACGTTGTTTCGTTGATTGTTCACCGATAAAAATCGTACATACATGATTGACAAAAAATGACGGGATAAAAACGAGATTATTTATAACAAAACAACGTGTTAAAAAAGCAGAGAAAAAAAATAATCACAATTATCGAGAGATGCATATGACGTAATAATGTGATGGTGAACAGTGTCTATGCACTAAGTTACCACCATAATAGAATATGTACCGTTAATTTTTAAATTTTTAAATTTTTAATTTTAAACTAATATAATGGTTTTTAGTACACGAACAATGGTTAGCGATGAAGGGCATTTTTCACATAATATGTGACTCAATAGACTCAATATCAAGACAAATAATAATGTTGTTTTTATTTCTATTTTTTAACGATTATTTTTAATACAGACGATACAGTTTATAATATTCCTAGACTAAACATTTTCAATTGAGCGATTCAATCGTGGATATCGCAATACAAGGTTAAAACGAATATTTGTACAGTCAAAATTAAGTTTAACAGATGCACTTGCACTATAATAATGTCATTGAATTGAATTTAAGGAGTTGGCAAAGAAATATCGTAACAATCGGTTGTTGTAACTGTTCAATACCAATTGAGGAATCTAAATTTTAATTATTTGTATTTATTTACCTGCTTATAGGCGAATCAAGCGACTTGGTTGTACCGGTTCGCTTTTATTGACAGTCTACCGATGACTTTTTGTACAAACGCAAGTGTAGCGACCATGGTTAATTTATTTTACTTAAATGTATTTAACTTTTGTAATTCTAATATAATTCTTGTTCGTTATTTTTAATAGACGATTTTAAATCTTTTATTACCTAATTTAATAATCAAAATAAATCAATACATAATAGTTACTTAGTGCCCGGAAAATAAAACCACATATTTGCTAAGTGTCGCTTCAATACAACCGATATTATGATTATGTTATCGAGAAGTATTATTATGAACACGTACAATGGACGTGTAAGAATATATTTTTGACTCGAAATATCTTACCATTTTTGATTTTATGAGTATTTTTAAAAATTATTCATGTTTTAGTTACCTATTTTACATCAAACTATCAAACCTCTGTAATAATATGTGAAGCAATTAGACGTAGGAGTGTTGTCAGGACAATTGATCTCAATGACTCATCGATCCAGTATACCAAACTACGATACAACTATTTTTAAGCGATTTTTATGGTACAAACGATATAATAATATAATGCGTACACGCACATAATATTTAAACGTGTATTTCGCTTTGTACGACAATTCAGCCGGTAAAGTTTTCCATATTTATGTATATCATTAAAGTTCCACGGCTACGGAAAATAATAAAACAATGATTATTTCGACCGGCTGTGGACTAGAAACTTTTACGTCGTACTTACTAAGCGCTCGCACGTACATATACATATATACGAACGCTCCGAGTTCGTTACCGAGTATAAATACATATTATTTATATGACACATACTGTATACATCACTGTATATGTATGCAACGTTTCTTCCCCAAATTATTTTCCTTCTCCTATTCCTGTATCACACACTCCCCCTCCTCCTAATCATAAACAAATGTAGCACCTCGGCGCGTGTCGTTGTGTAATTTGAGTAATTCGGTTCAAGTAATATGCTCACGCGCGTCCGTGCATGAATATAATTATCGTATTACGACCAACACATATAGTATATTGACCGAACAGGAAAATCCGAAACAAATTACTGTTGTTAATACGACCACAAACATGCTGCGTATACATTGTGAGGCCGAACGGCCGTTTGAGCTAATCAATCTCTGTCTATGTCTATATATATATATATATATATATATATATATACGCGTGTACACATAATAATATGTACGTACGTTTGATGCGATTTCGATTGGAATGTGTGTGCAATACGTATTAAGAGCGTATTTACGACTACGTGTACATGGTTCACACGTAATTTTTATTTTAAATAATTCAAACAAGTGTCGTAATTTAAGTGCGACCGAATTGAAAACGAGGAAATCATTGTTACGTTTTCATCGCGAACAACGCGATACACATTCATAGTGAAACTTCTGAAAGACCCGAAATTTGGACGTAAAAACCAAATATTGTATTGTTATAATAAAACCACGGACCTTATGTGGAGAATGAAACAAAGTCACGCGCTTTTACGCACGCACTATATGAAATGCGATCATTTTATACGGTTTGACCGAAACATTTTCAAATATTTAGCCAAAATACAGGTATATCATAACACTAATAGGAAATATATGTACATTTGTGAAATACGCGGACGATGTTTGGTCGTCTTTAACATATAAAGATCAAAAGGTCGGAACCCTGCTGATGAAAGTTCATGGAACATCAAATTTTCCGCAGTACTGAATGACGCGGCTATAGTGTACGTTTTGAAAATAATACTACGTTTTTGTATGGAAACGGTTTTTACTGACTTTTTCCGAGAAAAAAGAGCGCTTTCCTAACTCTTGTATGCCACGCAACGATCAGATCAAAAATAACAATATACATTGCACATACGCATTATACAAGTCCCTGTATGGGAAGAATCGATAAAACTTTACCTGTATTTGAAAGTATATATATATATATATATTATAGGAACGTTAGGGTCATTTTTGAAAAACGGTTGATTGAATAATTATGTAAGTGAAACGACGAGAGATGGCATTTCTCCGACAGTTTTATAATATTATATTATAGTTTCTTTTATTTACAACACAACATCTAATGCAATTGAAATTATCACCGGGCACTACGTTATATCATACAGCGATACTGTACGTATCGTGACTCGTGAATCATGTGCACCGTGTTATTAATAATATGTTGCTCCACTCGCATGAGTATTCCGTGTACATTGCACTGAGACATCATGAATACAATAAAGTTGAAAACATTTTGAGAACAGAGATAGAAAAAAATTGTCGCGCGTTATTGTTGTCGAACTAGTCGACTAGAATAAAAAATAAAAATTCAGATGGAAAAATATTATCGTTTTGCTGTACATGATCGATATATCAATAAGCAGATTTTGATATAACCGACTGGGATGTTTTTCACGGTTTTTGAAGCAAAGCGAAACACTATTTCATAGACAATTTCATTGATGTGACACATCACGCAAGTAATAAATAAAATATACTCGAAAAAATAGTTTCGATTTACATTGCCTTGTAAGTGCGTTACGAGTGGTATTATATACCTATACGTTATATTTGGACTAGATATTATATACCTTTTATACTTATTGATGAACAGTTATTGGTGATGGTTATTCAATTGTTATAAGAAGTACCCGAAATTGTATCAAACATTGAATTTTCTGTTCAGATACCATTTGAAACCACTTTATAGATGTTTTATCTGAACAAATAATTGGTTTTCAAGAATCAAGGTCAGTATATAATCAACAATATTATATAAAACAGTAAAAAAAATTAAAAAAATACCTATTTTGGGTTCCAAACAGCACGAAGTACGTGACCTATTCAATATTTTAGTAGTATATGATCCATATTTAGTGCGTGATAATATAATACATAACAAATATTGATGTATTTGACTGTCGGAGTTTTCTTGGGAGACTTTAAATCGTGCCGCTTATACTCACTAGTATAATAATAATGATATTAGATCTAATACAACAGAACAATTATTAACTATTGGATTATTAAGGTAGGGAGTTTTTTTTTGTCGCATGGTTTCACTTTCCTTTGAGGAGCATATCGCCATAATTTTGTTGTATAATTTCAATGCAGATCAACCAAAATATGTCTTTCACCACCGCCAGCCGATAGAGCAAAAATTTATAATATACAATGTAATAAATAAGTAGTATATGCTATCGGCCATTTGCCCATATCAGGGATGACGATTAATTAATTTCTATTGTTTTTATTTTTTTGTATCAGTATAATACCCGCGTAGTTATAAATTGGTTGCACGCAAATAGCGAATTTACGGTGTAAAGCACAAGTGTCGCAATTTACAGATTATGGAATAATATTGTTTACGTGAAAAATCATTTTAAACGTTCAGACAAAGATTTCAAACGTTACAGCGGCTAACATATTTTACCGCACGTGTGTATATCGTATCACGCACACTTTAAATATGATGGCACGCAGAAGAAACAAATAAAATTCTCGATATTATGGCGAACACGTGTACCTACTATAAGTTATGTACGCTTCAAAAAGCAAAACCATATCGTGCATTCATCAATCGGATAAAACTATAGGAATAAATTATAATGATTAAAATAGCTTTATAGTCACAGAATCATAATATACAATAAATTTTACTGATTGTTTTTTCGACAAGCGGTGATCCCGCCAATTTACTGACCTTGTATACGTGTTTTTAATTATTTCATATTCTATTGGAATAATATTTAAACAATATATCATCATGTGCTTTTTAACGTATAGAAAAGATTTATAGTGTAAACTTATAATAAATAAATAAATAAATATCATTCTCAAATTAAAATACTGGGTGTATGATAAATGAATCGGAAGACTCTTCGCGCATCGTAAGACATGCTTTATGTATATTGGAGTATATTTATGTAGTATATTGGATAAGTACGCCAATGATTTGCTGCTTGTGTTTATCCAGCAGTACTAGCGTGACATATAGTTATTTCGACACTGTCACTGTTCATCGTACCAATCGATCTAGTCAAGCAATAACGATTTGAAAAACGATTCGAAAACCGATTTGAGCCCCCCCCCCCCCGTAGCGGTCTACTTAGAATCGACTTATTGCTACATTTCCGATTTTATCCTTTTACACAGTGCAAGGTACTGAAAATGAGTATTCTGCAAATACTCAACACACTATATACGTTGAATTTTTTAATATTTTCAAACATTTGTTTTATGAGAATCATGATAGTAAATACTCGATAGTCATATATGTTAAATTTGATTTCGTTTCGACAGTTCACTATTTTTTCTCAGTAAATGATTTAAATCTATAACATGTTAAGTTTATCTGAATATACTACTACAAAAATCTTAATTAACTTAATAAATGAAAATAATTTTATAATGCTATAGCAAAATCGATTCCAATAAGATTTTGAACTCAAATTTGTTTCATAATCGTCCCACCTAAACAAACAGTATGTATAATTACAGAAGTAATTCAAAAATTATAATGCCGATGTCATCGCACACGATCAATTATAATCATAATTGATCAATATTCAGGTAGATTAGGTAATGTTTGTAGTTCAAAAACGTTTTTTTTTTATAAATTCCAATAAGACTTCTAGTGCAGTCTAGCTAGATCAATCTAACTCTAGCTTGCAATAGATAACTTGCTTTTTTTTGGTTCTTCGATATTATTAGTTGGATTTTCGCTTTTCTTGGATATTTTTATTAATTTGTAATAATAAGAAATTCCGCGTCAAATATTACACTCGTCACCTTTATGTATTCACGCTATATGTTATATAAACGTATATATAAGCACATGGGCGTATCTTGTATACAATATAAACCAGTAGAACACACCATTTCCCATATTAATGATTTTGTTGTCACAAAGAAAATTCATAGTAAAATCGATCAAAATTATAGTATTCATCGATTTCGAATACTTTATATATTATATTTACACAAAATTTACTATAAATTTAATATAAACTTATTCTGACTACAAAATCTTTGAAAGAATAACGGTATGACGTTTAGGGTATAATTTAAGCATATCCCTAATGATGAGACATAATTTATCCATGTCAACTGCATTATAATCAGAAAATCCAAACCACAATATTATTTATCGTATACGGTGTAAGATTATTAAAATTTATTGATAATTTGTAATAAATCAGCTGTCATTACCTTAGTGCGCTTAACGCTCGATGATTTTTGCAACGATGTCTGAATCTGAAGTCTATACAATAAACTTGTTTTATATTAAACTCCAGTCATTTGTTTGGATCAGTTGCTTTGACTCAATAAACGTGAATATTGTTATTGTGATATTTGGGTGTATGTATAATATTATATGGATTTATAGTCGAACAAATATGCCGTACTATTATATGGGTTTTTTTTTAAGACATTTTGATAGTCGTCTAAATATAAACCATTTTTATGGTGGTAGTTGGTAAAAAACAAATTTATTAAATATTTTTAAAAAAAATACCTATATTTTACATATATATATAAACTTATATTATTTTTTTTTCTATATTACATATGATTATAATACTGCTAATTGTTTCGGCAACAGTACCGTATGGAATATGCAATCTAGATATGAGTTATCTAATCGTTAAAATATAGGAGTAATGTCAGTGACCCAAATTAAATGTGTAGGGTATAGTTCTCCCTTTACCCCCCCCCTCCTCATTATCCAATTTTCCATTCCTCTCCGGACTGTCGTTTGCCATTCGCGTCCCGAAAAGGAATTGAACGCTGCAGGACGTAATATCAAGTAATGGCATCCGAGTGGTAGATTCCCCTGGAGCAAGTGCACTCGCGTTGTAGTTGTTTTTGCCAGTACACCACAGAATAGTATAATATAGGTGTGTATAAAATATATATTAAATGTATACGTAATATTTTATATAATATACGCGCGAGAACCATGACGGGAGTGGCGCCCGATGCATTTTGTTCGCTGCATTATTACCGTCGGGAAAGCGAAACGTCAGTCAACACAAAGTATAATATCCAGCAATGATGGCGTGCGAGTTATTATTATTGTATAAAATGTCAAACGCAGGACGTGCGCATTTTTGATGTATTCAATTGTATAAAATACGCGTATAATATTCTTGACATAGGCAATCATTTGTTATTGTTTACTGGCCACAAAAAAAAAAAAAAAGAAAACGTAATCTAAACTCGTCAAGGCAAAAGTATCGAACATGAAAGTAACTTAGCTATCGCGTTTAACAGACATGCCACCACTGGCGTTGGAATGACGACAGATGATATTTTAGTAAGGTGCTAGAACTTCAGCTTACATCAATCCACCCCTCCCCTCCCTCCCAAAATACATCCAAATGATTTTTGATGTATACGCTGTACATACGTCAAACATAATTTTGAAGCAAAATGCTAGTCAATATAGTAAGTTATAATCAATAACGAAATGGAATTACAATACAAAATTGGATGTGGCCGTAAACAAAATTATAGTGACTTTGATAATAATAATGCACTTATGCACTATATCCTCATAAAAAGTGTAAACCATTTCTTTCGACATTGAAAGGGGACGATAATAATTAAAAAAAACTAGATTGATTACAACACCCTCGTGTACGCACATAAATAAAATAAGAACCAAATCATAACACAAGCATAAAAATAGAGGCAAAAATAAAGATAAAATACGTGCGCATGCGCGCGTGCCGACCATTTGTAATAATTTATTGTGTATGTATTGAAACGACCAACGCAATAATAATCTGATATATATGTTTTATATATGTCTGTAAAGTCGATGATAAAATAAAATAACCGAATCTCATTTGTGGCACGAATAAATTAACGATACGAGTTGTTGTTATTATTGTTTCATTGTTACATCCCTATTATTGCTGGGTATAAAGCTCGAATAAAATGTAATTTCGCATAAAAATAAATGCTATTTTATGTAAGATGGACGAATATACGATAATTTAAAGTAAAGATATGATGCGGGTTTAATGATAAAAGAAAATAAAAAGTTGCGCAATGAATATATTGTATAAGTGGTATTGTCATGAACTTAGAACACGAGAATCGTAAAAATATGTAATCACACACCTCATATAAATTATATATCCTATAAAGAGCATATCTACGGAGATTATCGATAACCGAGACTTTCGAACGCGATCATTGGATTGTCAATACATTTTTCATAATTTTTTTTACAATTAAATGGTATCACGTAGACGTAAAATTGGACTCCATATTGTTCGGGCGCAGTTGAGCTCGATAAGTACTGCAAATTAACTTACGACCAAAAAAACACATCATACATCATGGACTGCGTTTTGCGATTCGAATAACAGTTCGTAATCTATGTACACATTGAGGCTTACTGTACAGAATATTGCAGAAATATTAAACGGAAACGTCGTGCCTGTGACGTTACACTGCCACAGTATAATAAGTTCACCTGCGTTTGAATCACATTTGCTAAGACGCTTATCACGGATAAACAATCTCCGTATTATTAGGTAATGGTTCGTCAGGAATACATTATACACATTATTATCGTAAAACGAACCACCATACCTATAATCCGAAACAGGCAATTAAACTAGAAAACAAACAACTGCATCGCAATCTTAATCAATTTGAACCCGTTTGAAAAATCATTTAGACCATTGGACCAGAAAAATATGCCATAGCTGAAAATACATAGTATACCAATAAACCATAATAGTGTGACCTACGAAAAATCACCTCAGGCAACTTACCTTTCACGCTCCGATTGAACAACAAAATTTGGTCAACGGAGAAAAAGTCGCTCTCGAGCAAAGCTAACAGTACATAATGACGAAGACACTGCGAGAGAAGAACGAGAAACATTCACGGAGATATTATGTAACATATTTTATACGTGTGCGGAATGAGTTTTTGGAAAATTATACTCCGGATCGTGTAAAACTACTCTAGCGCGTTCTCCCACCATCACCGTACCGTTCGATTTAATTAATAAAATCATTAACTCATATACCTCACTGAATAGGGTTCCCTCTGTAACAGCGATCACATCTGCAAAAACATTTACACCCATCGTATTCCCACGACGGTTGATAAACTTAGCAGTGTTCTGGGTAAGACGCTTAGAATTTTCCGTCACGACGAATCTTACGGAAATTAATTACATATAACGCAGTTATGTTTATTTGATTTTTGAATACAATTGACGCAACAAAAAGTTGGATATTTGACGAACAATCTCGTACTGAAAGATTAATTTTGCCTCGAAAGAGTATTTCAAATGTGTATACATTCTTCAATCTAATATACGTATAATTTCACTATCCGTATTGTAATGATAATATATATTTGCCTAATATGACTGTTAGAAGCTTAACGGCTCATTTGTCTATGTCATTATTCAAAAAGTAACGTTCAATACAATTGATAGTGAATTTCACGTGACACAGGTCTGGATATGTTTTGATACATTTATGTATGATTATGTAAAATATTGAACGAAAACAAAATTTACGATAGTTGAAAACAAAAAGGTCTTTACCAAATATAACAATAAGTATTAACATTTATTTTAGAATATTTACTACTATTTAGCTCTCGCGGGTAAATCAATGTTTTTTTTGGGGAATTAAAGTTCGATTGTCAATCATTTAATGAACATTATATTTCAATGTCTACATACAATTTTATAAAGGTCCTTATTTTTATAAGAAATGTATTATTTTATATTATTATAGAAATTATCATTTTACAATAGTGTGTTTATGAAAATTAATCAATTTCACTTGATCGATTTGAAATTTAAATTTTCACTTTGATATTTTTTTTTCAACTGAAAATCAATTTTAAATGTGTTTAAACGATTCATAACGATTATCGGTTGCTTTTGCATTGTAAATGAATCTTGTTTGAATTCAGTTCAGATGGTGAGTGGATAGATGCCACCGCACTTATAAATTTATAAGTATACTGTATATATAACTGTTTGAAAAAATATAAAATATTCTTAAAAAAAATTCAGATTATAAGACTCATATTGTAGCTAAATTAAACATAAAATACAAATTAAATTTTAAATTGTGATTTATAACTAAGGATTTTAGTTTAAATTAAGTTTTTGGGACTACAAAGAATTAATGATCAATGTCAAAGTCTTTTCATCTATAGGTTCTAACGTAGATGTTGCTGATTTTATAATATCTACATTGAATTATCACATAAAATGTTGGTGTCTTGGTTCATCACTACCAAACGAGTGTCAGCTTTGCATTCTGGAGTAACATAGCATAAGTTAATCGTAGACTACCAACATTGAGTAATAAACCACTCGGATCATATTTTTAAGTAGACGTGGTGACTATTTCAGTATATCTTTATAGTACACTGAGCGATATGTGGCGCAATTTTTCAATGTCAAAAACTTTTTATAATAATAACTTATTTATAATTTATTATAATTTGTTAATTTTTGCTAATTATGGTTGTAAACGTTTTGTTGTATGTTAATTAATAATCTAGGAACTATAAGTTTTTCAATTATTTACATTTAGTATGTTTTTGAAAATTTCCAGTTGATTTATTGAACCATTAATAATGTTTTTATATTTGTTAATACATTGATATTAATTTTAATTTTTTTTTTTGAATGTAAATATTTTTGAAAGCACATTTTAATATATATGGAATCGTATTTACTGTACCAATATATGATTTAATGTTTCTATATTAACAACTGTCATAACTTAAAACTAATCAACTGCGTTTTCCGTATTTTACTTTACATAGTAGGACTTGAAATAACTAATTTAAAAAATAATTATACAACCATTTATGTATTTTTATTTTTTTTTCGAATTAACGAAATTGATTCACGGTACTCTAATAAATTTATACGCAATTGCATTTAATATTATCGCTATACAAAGGCAACATAATATAAGCTATTATACTGGAGAAAGTGTCATTATGAAGTACATTATAAAATCAATGGTTGTACTCACTACCATGTTGCGCATTGTCACTAGCAGGAATCGTTTGATGTTTGTTTCTTGAAAATTGGTCCAACCATCTCTACCGGTGGATTACAATAATATTAAGTGTAAACATATTATATACGATTTTAACGCATAACCTATATTTCTTTGTAGACATCGGTTATGTAATAACAAGACTATTTTAATTACAATATAATGCAATATTATTTGTTTTAATCCCATTCTACGCACCATTTGCGCGGGGTATCAATGCGATGCATCGTTTGGTTTTGATCTCTATACAATAGAGGTACTAAAGTCTTGTAGTGCGCGTGAAAACTATTAAAATTCAGATCACAGGCTTTGGTGGTTTAATTAATCCATTAATAACACTGAGAAAATGTTGCAGCTGTAATGATTTCGTTCGTGAAAAACTGAGAACCATAGAAACTAAGTAGAATTTCAATAGCAAATAAGTGCAAATAATACAACGATAAAATATTAATGGATAGAAGAAATTTATGAAATACAGCTAACTAGTACAATAACATACTTCTAGGTAATTATGTGATTCACAAGATTTCGGTAATCGAAATGACAATATTTTATTTAAGCTTAACAAACTTAAATAGCTTAAACAAAAAGGGAATAACACTAAAAATAAGAATGTGTGGTCCGAAAACTTAAAAATGTGTAATTAAAATGATAGAAACAAGAAAAATACCATTTACTGGACACATGATTGAGTGAAGAATATTTTGTTTTAAATAAAACGGAAATAAATCGAATGGAAAACGATGAGGAAGATAATAATCGAAGAATACATAATTCTTGAAAACCAAAACGAGAAACGTTAAGAGCCACTGAAAAGATTGGTCTGAAGTACAGAGAAGATCGGTTACAGTAACCGGGTGAAACTATTAGATCAGAAAATAAATATGATCCAAATATTAGACTATAGGCACACACACACATACACCAATATTTACATAGGACAGTGGTTGGGTTAAATTATCAAAGGAATGCGAATGTCAACACAATTCGAATAATAGTATATTACGTAATAAGTATCAAGAACAGGTAGAGGGGTTGGTTTATATTTTTAATCAACATTATAAAGGAGAAGGAATGGAAAAAATATATTGTATATTGTCCAGTGATATCGTAAGATTGTATTCAAGACGGTTTTGTATTGGTATAACGGGTAAAACGAGGGTCAGTTAGAATTCGTTTATATTATGTATTGCGGGATAAAGTCCACCCTTGCACTACTCGACCAACTACTAAGTATGGTACCACGGTTATTGTTGGGCGACTGAGTACAGGTATGTGTGTGTAGTACTGGTGCGGCATGTACGTGCGTCTATTTAATAATACGCAAATCGTTAGATTTCCCACGGGCCGTTTACGGGAGCCTCAGCCGTGTGCCATGCGGACGGTCTAATATAAATTACGATTTAGGTATATCCGAGGGCGCATCCGTGTACCAGTGGTCCGCGACATTGTTCCAGTGGATTTGTGTGGTCAATAAACCCGGTAAACCTGATTACGATACACGCCACCGTCAAACGTAACGCGTGGGCGCCGTTTTCCGAATTAGTAGTACTATTATTAATTATTAATGTCGCTATTTTAGTATATCTACACAAACTCAATGTTCTAAATTTGAATTCAACCAAACCTATGGAGGAACTATACTCGTATATGATAGTATGATACCAATCCGACTATATCGCTTAGAGCGATCTAATCTTACAATTACAAGTGGCTTAAATTTTTATATAATATACATCGAATATTATCGAAAAATTCCCTATATATATATACCTTAAACGTTAATTTTTTTAAAAATATGAATATTCAATATTAAATTAAAAATAAAATCAGTATTACCCAATAGTCAATACACATTTAAGTACCAGAAAAAAAAGAACATTGCATCTTATTATTAGTTATACTTAATATATTATGGTAAATTACACGTGAATTATGTAATATGAAACGCTTATAATATTTTAATATTAGCCGTTTGTTATTGAAAAATACTGTTAATCAGAACTATCAGCTACGGTCGACTGTCAACGGAACTCAATAGGTGATATAATTATATTTTAAAATAAAACATTTTTATTATTTATTTTTATTTTTTTATATCACTTTAATAGCCAATTAATACATTATGTGGACAATTGTTTTTACCAAATCGTTGAGCGTTTCAGTGAACAATTGAACGTTGGATAAGTACGCTTTTAAAGCAGTGTAAAATGTAGGGAAATTATATTTGTTTACGTTCCTCACTCATGTATTAAGTAACCAGTATACGTATATTAATACGAATTTGTATCATACGCATGCATATAGGTACATCTTATATTTATAGATTATTACACCGCGTAAAATAAGGATCAGTCTAATAGCGAGAATAAACTAAAAATTGGACTTTCGAGTATGGTTTTATGTACTACGTGACACCACCGTGGTCATGGGAGAAAATTACGCGTTAATAGAAACTTCGGCAACAATTACAATACGTTTTCATTAGGATATGACGCCTGGACACGTTTGACTCGTGGAGTGTATGTGTACAATGTAATTTAGGATTAACTTTAATTCTTACACGCTGTAGAATCGGTGCTAGATAAAGCGTATAAACCAGGCTATCATTTACCGGGTATCTGGTTTCCAAGCGGAACAAAAGGACTGTCAGGGGTACGTCGTCACCGGTGGTGGCATAGCAATACAGTTGTCGCCGTCGTAATTGAACAATCGGATGTTTCGCATCATTTAAATGGTCGAATTAATAGCGTTTATTCCGTCTGTCCTCGATCATACCGAATTCAAACACGAACTAATTGCACCAGTGTAAAATGTATTAACGGAGTTAATGACAAAATAACGGTATTATATTTTCCTATACTTGTATTATTGATGAAAATCGGATATTTAAACATTCAACTTCAATTTTTAGTTAGCCAAGTATCAATTTCTACGGCCACTGATACCAACCGTAAATATAAGTCTCTTTTGATTCAAATCATATCGCGAATGAGTTATGCCTTTAATAACGTAAAATAACTTTCAAAATGTATTTGAACAAAGATAATCAATGTTATAATCCAGTAATCCTGTTTAGTGGTACTATTACGTATGTCACATGAGCCTTAACTTGACAATTGTTTTTATGTTAGTATAATTTATTAAGCAATTTGTATGTTTGAATAATTTCCCATACATGATGACCAAGATATTGAAGTTATAAAAATAATATAAAGAAGTTGGACCGATGAGATATGTTTATCAAACACCTTAGATGTGTTATGTGGTTGTATTAAATAATTAATTAGTGTTCAACGGTGTTTTGACAACAGTTTCTAGCCTTGTCTGAGAACATTTCTTTGACGTTCACTCAAATACGTATGTTCCCGATCGTGGAATTTAATAGTTTTGTTAATATTATATTATACCAAATAGGAAATCGTATACAAATATCAAGGTGTTCTTTTTTTAATATTGTTATTATTATTTTATCAGATAGACAAATAACACTATGACGTACATAATATTATAGTTACAGCCATGAAATAGATCAGGACTACGTTTGCGTTATGTTCGATATACGATCGATTATTACCTACTTAGGTGTATTGTCTTCCAAAAATGCAATATTTATATATATATTATATAGATTAATTTTTATTAAGTTTCGATTATGTAAATGATAATTTTCAATATTATACCATTTAATGTCCACCGCAATACATCTGTATTATATAAATCTTGAAGTACTGTCATAGCCTAGCGGCTTAAGGCGGCTGTGCGTAATCGTACGGTCACCAGTTCGAATCCGGGCGGCACAGCCGTCTGGTGAGAAGATGCCGCTACCACCCCTTCCCAAACCAATACACGTAATTGAGACTTGATAAAATAATCGTTGAGATGTAATGGCCACGATGCCAAAATCTCCCTAACAAAAAAAAGAAAATATATATATATATATATATATCTACGTGCACGGTGCATATACATGTATTCTGGGGTGTGTGCGATTTGTTTTTAGTACAATTCGACTGTTTGGTATATATTATTAAAATCGATTTAAATATTATTGCGATCAACATTGAAACTGAAGCAAAAGTTAATTCCTAAGGTAGGCTGTTTGTTTGACTTTCGAGCACGTTCAATTCTTTTGATATTCATTTTCGTTCTCAGGGCTTTTCCACTCACAAACGGTTTGCACTTTTGACATGCTTTTCTTTCATGTTTACTACCGTCATAATGAAATTTCAATCTGCTTTACCGGAATAAAAAGGCGATTTCGGATAAAATAAAAAATAAACTCGCAATATATATATATATATATATATATTCACTGTAAAAACTCACATTAACGTTTCTTTTCCTCTTTTCCTTCATCACCTCGTCGAAGGATAAAAGAAAGTAAACACAAACACAACGACTATGTACTCGCTGTATACATATTTATATATTATTAATAAACATATTATAACGGTTTTGTCGAATATGAGTTATTAATATAGGTGCCCCTGAACCCGCCAGCCGTCCACCACAGCGCCACCTCGTCATAAACCATAGAGACAACCAAGTCACCGTCCGTTCCCGCATTCATTGTATACTATATTATTTTCATCATCACTATTTACGCAATATCATAACATGAATAACAAATATTTAATATACATTTAGGAGTTTTTTTGCGATAATATTAATGTACAAATAAATATCATAAAACTAAATCATTGTTTTTTGAATATGAGAATAGGCGAATAACGTATGTGTTTATAGTAAGTTGTCGTCTGCGCTATGACACCTCGTCACTGATAATAATAATAAATATATGTCAGCTGAACATGATTGGCAGTTATTAAAACAACGAGTAGTATAATATATAATATATACATTTTACAATATTGACGTACAAGTTATACAATATATACGTAGCGTTTGTGTATTGACATTTTTAATGGTAATTTAAATCCACCTATATCGTCACGCGTATTTGACAAACATTGACCATATGAAAATGACCATGTGAAAAAATTTATTACCATGTAAATAACGTAATTGGATTCCATATTATAGTTATGCTTTTTTTTCCTACGCAGGTCATAATAATATGGTCGGACACGTTATACGAGGTTTTATATGCCGTGCGAATTAAAACAATCGAATTTATAGGGGAGTGAGAGAGCGAGAGAGAGAGAGAGAGAGAGAGAGAAAGATAGGTAAACCACTGCCGCACAACTATATCGTACGCGGTGTGCATCGCATTTCTGTGTTATAGCTATGCAGTGCGTGTTTGTAATATCGTATATAATAATAATAATAATATCGTATCCAGTATCTAACTGGGTATCTAACCCACTACACGTGCATTCAAACTCATAAATGTTGGCATATATTTATGCATATTGCACGTTTAATGACCAATTATTTATTTTATTACGCGCCGTCGCTACCGTGTTATTATAATATTTCGGATGAATAGATAACAATTGTAAGAAAACATTGGAAACAACATGCATGCCATGCAGACATTATAATATAGTATATTATACCACTATAACGCTGTTGGGTCAATAATATTATTATTGCATATTGGGTCGTGTTGCGTTATTATATTATCATACGCTCACCCAGCTCACCTCCCACTTGTCTTACACAAACGCACATACACACACATGGTATCGACATTTAACGTGTAACGTATTTCACCTTTGACGATCGCACATGTTATGACCTAGTATCGTGTATGTATTGGTTTTCAAAGATATAAGATTTCCCCGAATTTTCCCTTTCGCTCTCTCTCTCTCTCTCTCTCTCACACACACACACTCACTCACTCTCATTCACTTACTCTCTCTCTCTCTCTATCCTCTTTCTCTCTCCTAGCTTTTCAGAGGGTATAGTACGTATAAAAACACTTTTGCCACTTGAATGTGAGCGGTTACAAAAAGTTTCATTTAACAAATCAGAAATTCAACTCACATCATCGTACTATATGAAGAGAATATTTTTGAAATTCTCCAGCATTTTTTTGGAAAACTGTGTAATCTACTGAAAAACCGCTGTATTATCATAAACTAAACTCAGATTCTCTTTCTTAACCGAAGAAAAATTGTTTGAATTCTCAAATAACTTTCATATTTTCCTTTTTATTTTTTTTTCAATCGCCAAAATGACTTATATGAACGTACTTATAGAAAACCCAGTTGGTCGTAATGGCGTGATAATTTATTATCCTCTGCTTTCGAGTTCAATCATTAGAAACATTAGAGTATACGAGTCACATCAGAAGACAGGAGAAGTCCATACCCATACAAGGGAAACTAAATGAGATTCCCTATATGAAACAGTGCAATACACTATTGTATATACCTTAATATCTAATCGTTTTTGAAATAGTTATACTCCGACTAACGTTTGATATACTTCGAAGTATATAAGTATATATTAAGTAAACAGTTATGTATTATATTAAGGCACCATTTTTGTTTAATAAATGAAAAGTCCATCTGCTCTTCGTTAGTTGTAAAAATTATGAAGAAAATCTAACATTTATTGCATAATTTCTTAGTTATATTAATAGGACTCACGATTTGGAAACATTGATATAGTTTCTATTTATATCATATTATTATGTTACGGTGATATAATATAATACACATCCGATTAACCATATTCAATCAAAAAATGTGTTTTATGTGATCACAATGTAGTTAAGAAAATCATTTCAAAATATCATTGGTCGTTTGGTAAAAAAACAAAATAAATGTCCCAAATCGAAAGCGGTAAAATCGTTTATTTTCGTGACTTTTCGATTAAAAAAAATGAGTACGTGGACCTGATTGTGAACATATCACACACACACAATTATCTAGATAACTATAAAAATAAAATCACTATATTTACCTAAATAAATATGAGATGAATTCGATTTGAGTCTTGCCACATTGCTACTCTTACTGTACTACACGTATTAAAGAAGGTTAAAAAACTAAAAGTTATACTTAAAAAAAAAAACCGTAAGCCGATTTTAAAATCAAAATAATTTACTTCAGTTAATGGCCTCTAGGTAAATATAACTACTTTCGTATGTACACCGTAATTTTTCTATTACCCTGAAATATTAGGGAAAAAAAAAACATTTATATGACTTTTAGCATTTGTGTAGATGATAACGAAAATTCGCCAACACGATATAATAAAGTAAATACGCAACATTTATCTGGTTATTTCACAATAACGGCGACGACGCAAAAGTTGTAAGTTCGTTTGCACACGAATGTCAATATGACCACATCCTTAATGCATGCCCAATGGGTATGTACTATATGCCCTCGGAGCTGATTCGATCACCCGGCGGCCGTCTCGACGACGACGATATGTAATAATAATACGTAAGAATGAGTGCGCGTGGCGACGTTTTGTCAACACGAGTTTGAAGAAAAGTCCAAAATATTATTATATTATATTGTTATAACCTCAACTCGTTCCCAACCTAACCTTTCATGTCACACGTCACGTAACACCGACAAAGTATTGTTCGTGCAAAACCCGCGACCCGACCGTTCCGAACGTGTAAAATATTAAAGGTGTGACCGAATATTGTATAGGTACAGACACAAACACGGTCAATTTTTAAACGTGCAACTAAACTGTATTAAAATACATGTGAAAATGAATTGTGCATAATATTGAATTGACTACATAAACATAGATATAACAGCAAAAGTTTTCAAGACGAAGATATTGTTCGATGTGATGCATAATATTTCGGTTTAACTATCATAAAAAAGATGATCAATCGGTTACGTTTCATTTAAGAAAAAATAATAAATCCGTTTTATCGTTATAATGGACTTGAAACGTTTCAGATATTATATCATATTATTATATATAACATATTACATGTGTTAAAAATGTAACAGTGACAGACGGTACTTTGAATAATTTACTGGAAATTTGTCACGCCAAATAGTATTACAGAGTTGTACGAAATGAAAAAAAAAATGTAAAATCAAAAATTTCACAAGGAATTGAATACTGTACACATTTGTATTTATATAATACACAAGACAGATAATTAAGTTTAAATTAAACTAGAGAAGATAAAATATACAAATGTTCATCAATATATATTTTATGTTGAAAAAATCCAACCATGTACAAATGGTAAAGCTATTAGGATGATTCAATTGACGAAAATTTGGCCACGTCTAGGGAAGATTTCAGACATTTTTAAACTTTTCATTTTGGTTCATTTTAAAGGGTCTATTTTTTTATTTTTATTCTTTGAAAGTTTAAGGTTTAAATTCACAATTTCATAAATTTCGTTTTATTAAAGTTTTCTTTAACTTGTACTGCCATGTGTATACAAAACTGACCGTGTTTCCACCCAAATATCTGAATCACATCCCTTCACCTAATATAACCCGATCACGAGTGTATTACCATTGTAATACAGTCTAAACACGACAATTACTGGTACACGTGTATTATTAGAAACCATTTCAAGCAGATGAGCGACGGTGGCAGCGACCGACCGCACATGACATGTACTTTATACAGTTTTAGAGACGAGTATAAAACCACGTAAATTTACACTCTCGTGGTCCTCGAATGTTCGGTCAGCCATGACGTGTATTAACGGGATATCTCCGGCGGTCTGTGTAAACATCGAGCGCACACATCGTAAAAACGGTATTTTCGATATTTAATCTTCCAGCACGATGTCCTCTCAAAGCCCGGGAGAGGTCAAGTGTACGTGCATAAAGACTCTACGTATATTATATAGCTATAAACTGAACGTATACAAAGTATACCTACATACACTAAAACAGTGTATGTATATAGGGTAAACACGGGCTTAACTTTATTTTTATTATTAGCATTATTATTATTTTTATAATTTTATTTATTTTTTTTTTAATTAATCGTGTGTGTATATTATGTTCTCAAAAAGTGCAGAGGAAATTGACGAGGGACCGCCGCCGTCGTGACGATACTTCACGGACGCGTCGTTAATAATAAAACTTTACGCCGTGTGTTTGAACCGCAAACATTTTTCCAAAGAATGTCGCCGTCATTAATTTTATCGGTCTCCTGCATTGGTGTCGACATGAGTTTTCTCTCTCTCTCTCTCTTTGTATCGGTCAATAATAATATTTTTATGATGGTCAAAAAAAAAAAAAAAACAATTCAAGAACTATGGACATCATGCGTCACTGTGCTATCTGCATGACTATACTAATATAATATTGTCGAAACGCTGCAGTATACTAGTCCTATAAAGATAGCCTTGTTCCGGCTCAATAATTATCTTAAATTCGAAGAATTCAATGACCATCCGACTAGTATCCCATGTCCAATTTAGTTGCGATTCAAGTAGCCTTATACAACGTTGTGTTCCCTATACGTTTAACGTTTATCCAGCATTTTCAATTTTTTTGCTTCGTGGAGTTATTAAAATAATAAGAAATATCCATGAAACCTCAAAAAACCAGGAATGTGAATCATCAACGAAAAATCAACAATGATGTATCAATTGTTTAGTAATTTTTTATAATATGTTTCAGTAAAAACAATGGAATTGTTTTTATTTATTTATTTTTATACGTTATTATTAGTTTTTCAACATTTTGGTTTGATGGAAGAAAATTAATGCACGAGTCTGCTCACACACAAACAATTATATACATTATATATATATATTTATATAATTTTAAAAGATGAACCATTTGTTAATAACTAATAATATTGTTTGAATTGGATTTAATTCAAACGTGTCTGAAGGCTGGCCCTTCTATAACGTTTTTGAAAAGTTTCAGTGCCCCGCGGAGGAGCACCTCAACGGGAATAATACAACGCACCGTAATAGTATTATATCATCCGTAGAACTGTAGTGTACTACAACAAATATTAGGTCGTTATAAACGACATATCTACTTCGTTTGTGACACACACAACGTCGTTCAAACCGTACGTGATGAGTGGGTGACGGAAACGGCGACCATTAACAGCTTTTGCAGTGAACAATCCACTTCCCCTCCCGTGGCCGTTGTCCTTTCTTCATACAATGTAAATAAACTCGACTGAACCCATTAAAATTGTTGCGGCATCTGCGTCGCGTCCAATACATCATTAGAAATAACATATTATTATAAAACCCATTGAATGACATATCAATCATATTTATTCAGCCATAATAATATCTATGGCAATGTTTTTAAACACCGCAATGAAATGTATACAACTTGAAGAACAAAATATCAAAAACATATGTTTCCGTGTTGGTGTGTAGCCGAGGTGAACTGTTTTATAACTTACAATTTAAAACTAGAGAAATAATTAATTTCCGTTTTGTACATAATACATAATAATAATATTACACACCACACCTTAGGTATACCCTCTCTTTCTCTCTCTCTCTCTCTCTCTCTCTCTCTCGCCTACTCACTTTGATCGACATGTAATTTCATAAACGTAGTTGATTTTTGTTCCAAACGTTATAATTATTATGAAAGTGTCATTGCAATATTAATGTATACTATTATATGCTGTGTAGAATGTATATTGTTTACGAATACAATTTCTCGAACAAGAACGAAGCACTGTATATACATTTTTTTTTCTGTTCGCCAAAACTAACTATTAAACTTAAGCATTTATACAACAATATTAGTGATTGCCATAAAAACACAGTGCCATTATAATTATATCATGGTGTACATAAACTTATATAATGATTATAGATTCCACATAGTGTGATTTAACCGATTAACATAATGAAAACTGCACTCGCCCAATCATTGGAAGCAAAATAATATATTACTATCAAAATGCAAACTTCAAGATGACGTTTTTCAGTAATAACACAATTTTAAATAGTCTTAGATATAAATACTATAGGCTTACGAAATGCCTCCGATTATCACATAATACGACTATTACAAGTTCACCATCGTTATTGACGGTTTATGAACCCTTAATCACCAACATTGAATGATATCGTTACACAGCACTTCAAGTATACATTTAGAAGTCGGTGTTTGTTATTCATTGGAATATTATTGTCATTATATAGATACATCGCTATAAAACCTACGTGATCACCTATAAACGTGTTGTTATTTTATTATTGTTTTCAGCTGCGTTAAGTGAATAATGCTCGTGGATCCACAGACGATGGACATTTCATTATTTTTCACGAATTTGATGCCCAAATCACTTTGTGAGAGTATAATATGTAAGTATACTACAGATAAGTGGTTGTGCCACGTGAATAATATAATCTATGCATTAATATTATTATATGTATAACTTACATACATATACGTACAAGTATTTTGTATGAGATCTTACCCGCGAGGACCTAAATACATTAGGTACGAGATCGATGAGGTTCCGGGAAATGGTTTTTACTCAAATTGTCGTCTCGCTCCGAGTAGTCATGCGGATAACACAATGATGCAAAATAAAGAGAGACAGAAAAGAAATGGAGAAAAGCTGTAAGTGCAGGATAAAAAAGAGATGGATAAGGAGAATAAAGGGAGGTAGGAATAAAAAGCAAACTTTGAAGACAGAATTTTTAATTTAATGCTTTCAACGTAATGTTGAATTCGCGCGTCCGTATAATATATACGCAATACACATTATATGTGCTATGACGGCAACAACGACCTTAGAGACTATATTATATATCCAGCTAGTGCAGCACTCAAATATAAAATATCAATATTTTATAGAAACATGTTTTTATTTTATATATAAAAAGTAATTTTCAATTATACTGCGCGTGCGCATGCCACTAATGGTCTAATGGATATAATATGGATTTATGTATCCGGGTCGGGTTACCGTGGCCTAACAAAACTCAACTGTGAATATCATATAATATTATGATATAGTGTACTAGGTCAAATAAATTATGCACTGATCGTTCGAAGTTTATACGTCTTATTATAATATTATTAACACACACATATAAAGGCATGAATTATGGAAGATAATTTACTTAATATTGTTACTCAAAATCCGTGTAGATACATTAAGATATACGGACATGCTTAAATTACTGATCGAGAACAACAAAAAAAAAACCGCTTTACGTATATTAAGCCGACAGCTATGAATACGTCATAATTATGGTCATGGTGGTGGGGTGCAAAAACTTGTTGGTGCGATACATCCGATAGGGTTCTCCTCTCAAGAATTTTAATAGCACTACAGTAGACCGTCATTAACCACTCGTTTTTGTTGTAAATCATTGTTGCATTTCTCAACAGAGGTGTAAATCATCGATGAGTTTTTCTCGATGAATATTTTAGTGATATGAAACATGCAGTACCTAGACTTTCTATAATATAGTGACTGAAATATTGCGAGTTTTTTTTTTCCTTTTTCTTCTCGCTAATATAACTCAACTCACTACTAACGATCAACGTTACTGCATCATTATCTCTGATCGTTTATCTCCGATGTACGTGCATTTCAATTTACTGTTTTAAAATCCTCGGCAATCACCATTATTATATCTAATCATTTTCACTTCTATAATAAACGAAATAAAAGTGTCCGGCAAACGGTTTCTGCAAACCTGCCATATTTCTTCTCTTGAACGCGTAAGTGCGTTTCCCCGGTCTTGGTATTTCTCATAATGTAATACTAATACATAATGGTATTAATATTAATTTAATATTAATACCATGAGCGGAAAATATCAAATTAATTATTATCGTATAGAGCAATATAAACAGTAACAATAATTGTAATGGCAACAATAAATTATATGTGTATATGACGCAACTCCAACGTAAGAAAATGTAATTGCTAGCATATACACTAACGCTTATTATTGTACTTACAGTATAATCCTTTATATTACCATGTCAAACTCTTGCGCATTCGTATTGAAATGTGGACGGACGAAAAAGGCAATGTATTTTATCTTGCATTGTTTCTCGAAATTGTGATGGTGAAGTGATGGTGGAAGTTAAAATAGTCATAAATAAATGAAAGAAAAGAACGGCACCTCTAGTTGGTAAGGCAGAGAATATGAGGGTGGACCCAGTGGGATGAAGATTTGGCGTCAAATGCACAAAATCATTCCACTGTCTCAACTACTAATCCCGCGTAACGCACAAATAAGAAAACCACAGGACATCACGACATACCTCCGTTTTTTGTCGAACAATCGTGCGGTGTATTTGATTGAGCGCTGATATACCCGATGAGCTATAGACAAAAACATAGTGGGCTGTTACACCTAGCTGTTACCTAGGTTATTACGATACATACTCTAAGCACGTAAATATATTGCAATACCTCGTGTAGATGGTACAGTGGTGCACGTGGTATAGATATGATGGATAGAAAGAAATTGTAATATCTGTATTTATTCTAAGTCAAATTTTAGTTTGAAAAATCCGTTATATTGTATAATCGTTGGACTAAATTCTCATATCTTATCTACATACCTTACTGGTGACATTATACGGTTGGTAGATAAAAGCTGTGACAGGTGGAAAATGAATTCCTGGGTGGACTGGGAAAATCTACTCTTAGACGATTTTGCACTGAATGGATTCAATACAATGCTCAAGCACTACGGGGCCACTCCTCGTCAGAACTGATATTCATCGTGGCGGTAAACGACTCGTTTTTTCTCTTCATCCAGACAAAATGATTTATTATGCAAAATACTTCACAACAGCAGTACGTCATAAGACGCGTGGAAGCGACTTGAAATCGTGCTTGTGGCACAGCACCGCAGCAACCGATATATTGGTGTACAGCAGCCGGTGAAAACTGAGAAGCACTCGTCGAATTCAACTCAAAGCAATATTTTTATCTCAAGTCAGTGATGGAAGCATCATTTCACAAGTCATATATGTGTATAGCGATGTCCAAACCACAACGAAAATATACATCACATTTTACCGGGCTGCTTACCGCGTTTCCGTATTCAAATTGAGTGTACGTAATATTATTATTATTATTATTATTATTATTATTATTATTATTTATGTGTTTCGGATTATACATCCCGAAATAATTAGAACAGCGGCGGCATGCAGCGCTATCAATTTTCCATTATTCCGAATAATTGCACATCACGTAGTCGTGCGCGGTCGTGATTTTGATTAACGCGAATATTTAATATTATAACCTCGCACGCATAATAATATGCGTAATAATAACCAGCAGGAGCGAATCTATGTGCGCGCATAATAGATTGTTATATTACATTATTTACAGTGAACGGTCGTGCGAAGCATGTGTAATGCAATATATACCTGGTGAACACGTGCGCGTGGTCACAGAGCCACGAGTGTTAAAATGCAACGATTACTATTTTAACTACCTACATACATACAAAGTGCAACCAGTTAAACGCGAAGTGGCTCTGTGGGAGAATTTTCGGCACATCCCACACAGTTCGCACTAGTTAAACCATAATAAATATATACACACCCATTAATATAGGCATACGTTAAATGCGTTTGGACGGTCAATTCGTATAATGATACATATCGAAATAGATTAGTAAATTATAGTTATTTTTTTTTCCACCGATAAATATTTAGTATCCCCATTGGTTACAATTCTTAAAATATTGAATTTATCCATAGTTTAATACATAACATTGCTAAGACTCGGTCGGATTGACTATGCGTAATAATGTACATACGTACATTATTATATTAGTCATTCCAACTATAATGTTATAGCGACCATTTCTATTTATTTGTATAGTGTTCACTGCGATTCGAGCTAAACTTTAGTCAGTAGCCTTTAATGAAAACTTCGCTTCATTCAGAACAAAAATACACTGCTACATAACATAGATATGGGTCTAAATAAAATGATTAATAATAAAATGGCAAACCAACAATCGCGAATACTCAGTTAAATTGTCAAAACCGACTATTTGGTTTTCTAATATAAATATTTATCTAAGCTATAATTAGTCATACAACAATGAATTATAACTGGTAAAAATCTTTATATTACGCTCTGTTGACTAATAAGAAAGAGTTTCAAATAATGTCAGTTATCCAGCGGACTTTTGCGATACTTTCAACCATTAATTAGTTAATAATAAGACTCTATTCAACTGAAGAAGAGGTATTAAAGAGGAATAATGTTTTCATTTTTACTAATTTCTAGATAGCGAAATATGAGTATTGAAACGTACAATTGTTCTTACTATACGTTTAGTATGGTTATAAATTGCAACGGATACAGCATTACGTTGACCATAAAAATCCTAGATAGGCTGACTGACTTAAATGGAAACGTGATACTAACGTAGTGCGCGACTGTACATAACTCGGTAGCACGTCGGTACACCTTACCATTGTATGGTAATAGAACTATCACTCCTAACCGAATCACTGATGGTGGACAATTATAATTGAGAATCATAATACATGGTGTAAAATAAAAAAAATACGACATTAAAAATATTGAAAAATTCAATTTAAATATTAATTTCGTCAACAAAAATAAATAGCAATAATTGTAATATTAAAATAACCAATTCATCGGTTCGATATGTATAGATAGGTAATAAAATATCATAGTAGATATTGGGAGTGTTCATGGGTAAGGTATTAAGATGTTTCTTGTGTAAAAGTGTTATTATTTAATTATAACATTTCACGTACAATTTCCACAGTCGACAAGTTGAGTGGTTTTGAGAAATGGACAAATCGGGAATAGTTGTTTTATTTATTAGTTGATTTTGTGCGGGCTGCAGTGTACCAGAATACTTTTCGTAAACTACGTGTGTACGACATTCGTTTAATTTCACGTACGTAAGTAAGAACAAAGGTACGAGTATAAACAACGAGTGCAGTACGGTTTTATATACGACAATGCTTTTCTTTTAACCGTCTCAACCCCGAGGGCAAAGCACACCGAGTAATAATATTAACAAAAAATAATAATAACAACGACGACGACGACGAAGACGACAAATAGAAAGGACTGAACACAAACAAACAAAAAAAAAAAAAAAAACAAAAAGAAATTGTACTGGAGGAAAAAAAGTTTAAGCGCGTGACCGTAAAGTTTAATGTCACTGGTAATTAATCACGTGTGAGCGAACGAAACTAATTATTTTCGTGTGCCAAAAGAGTAGAAGAACAAAATATAAAAAAAAAAACCTACACACACGCACCACCACCAGAAAACAATTAACGGTCGCTCTAACAATAATAATATATATGTATTTATGTATGTATGTATGTATGTACCTGGTGTGCAGACCGTTTTGCCCGGTGAAATACCTGGTGCGAGCATTATCGCATTCCGGCGGGTCGAGCAGAACAATAATTATTTGCGTTTTTCGTCCTCCGTTCGAGTGCTCGTAGTATATTTTATTATTATTATGTGTGTGTATGTGTGTGTGTGTGTGTGTGTGTGTGTGTGTATTATTATGGACTGCATTTTAATGTGCGTTCGTCTCGCACGCTACTAATCACGTGCCTGCAGGTTTTTTTTATATTATTAAAAAATATTAATATAATATTTCAAGAAACGCATAATCGGAGTTCACGTACCTCTGAACGCACCACCGTTTGTTCGCAATAATCGCAACTCACGCACGCACTAAAATCGTTTGGTTAAATAATATGAAATAATGTTATATAAATTCATGCATTTTTTTCATAACCTTTTTTTTCTTCTTATTTTCCATACTGTTAACACTTTGGGTGTATTAAGTCCGCACCGCCTTTTAATAGATCGGAAACGGGATACTAATATACTACACATTAAGCAAGGTCACTTTTTCTATTCTAGAAATACAGTTTTCGCTCAGTATAAATACGTATATACGTATTTAGACTATGGAACTGAAACGGTAAAATTATATTGAATCTATTGCGTGCAACAATAGCATTTTGTATTTGATATACACCGAGCGATTGTGCCGCGCAACAAATCGTATCTAACTCATAGGTACCTAACGCTAAGGAATCTTCATCGATTTTTCATTAATCAAACTGTACTGATTCTGTTGAATCTTCAAATGCAACTTTTTTTTATTAATGATTTTGATAGGAAATACCTTCTAGAGTATCACTGGATTTCAAAATACAGTGTGACTACGCTAATAAATACATAACTATGAATACACTGTATACTTGTAGTCTGTAGATCACACAAAAGCGGTGAAAATACTATTATCTTATTAAAAAATATTTTTCATTTGTTTTGAAATTTTAATTTTTAAGTTTTAATGTAAGTATCAATTCTTTTTTATCTAAATTTAACAGTAGATCAATCATTTTTCACAGGTATTGAATAATAAAAAATTGGGTTATCCATCGTTGGTAATAAAATTTATCAGATCAAATAGAATTTCGATATTATACTATTATCTATACCTAATTATGTATTAATAAAGAATTGATTAATATGATAATGTACTTGAATATATGGCCGCACATGTTTTTTTTATTTTAATTAACTTAAATTTTATTTATTTATTATAAAAAAAATTTACTGAAAAAACACAGTATAAATTAAATGTTCAATACAAATATTGAAAACTCACTATTCTGTTTGACGACTTGAATCTTATCTTTCCTAGTGGTATATATTATAAAAACATTTCGTGGAAATCCATTGCGTTATACGAAATCTAATACTTATACGTTTTTTTTGAACAAACAAACGTTCATGAGAATTTCGGATCCTAGTGCCGGCTAATGTCATCAAACACACCCAAGAACTGTTGAAAACCCGCATAATTAAATACTTAATCGGACATCGGAACACACCAAATGCAGAATCTTATCTATTTCTTATCTATTTCAAAACAATAATTATGTACGGCGTTGTAGTTTTCAATAACAATATTATAATATTTTATGCCGATGTTAATCAAACGCGACGTCTTCGTATTGCATTTTTTTCGCGAAAGTAATTACTGTAATACTATTGATTCGCTGGAGAAACTTTCCATGTTCAAACAAAATAATGTGTTTGCATAAATCAAATTTAATTCCATCCATTACGGCGTAAATTCAATTTCAAAACATATACATCCGTAGAAGCATCATTTTTATAATGCGCACAGTTTAGAATAATATATATATATATGTGCAATGCTGCAGTCTTTCATTGTGTTTATTAATGTTTGTACAACTTTTACGCGTCTAGAAATGATTATTCATCATTGGTAAAATATTTCGAACTTTATTCGTCGTCATCATCATCATCGTCATGCCGTTTGCGTTTAATATCATTTAGGATGAGGCCACTGTCTTGCTGTAGTTATTATTAATATATAGTTAACACATAATTAATACATAATACACAGCGTTGTCATGTGGAACAAAAACTTATCTGAATATTTAATCAAAACTGTATTCCCATCGATAAAGAAGAATAATTATCGATGAATTATAACATAAATAATGTGCAGTGTTTGAAGAAAGATAATGAATAATAAGGTAATATCGTACCAAGTGATTTTCGAAATATTAATAAACTGTTACGGTATTTTAATATTATTTGACTATGTTTTTTATACATTACAATATATTAATTGTATATATAATTTTTAATTATTAAGATGAATTATTTTTTAAATTTTAAATTACCTATTGTTGCAGAAAAATCAACTTAAATTAACCGCATAAATATATCCATAATATATGTATACACAAACCATCATCGGAAACCAATGCACTTATATTATAATATCTAAGCGTTCTCTTCAGGCACACTGTATCCCGTGTACTTTAAGTACTATGGTTGACCCGTTTCTTAAGTATCAATGCATACCCTTCCCAATATCGTAGTGTTCTTTCGTCGATGACAAATGCTCTGACGCGTGCATAACAAGGATACCGAAACCCATGTGGTATTGATGGGCAGTAGATCCCGTGTACCTATGTTATACCTTGTAAATATTAGCCACAATATTGTCCGTTTATATAGCGCGAATTACTTAAGATGTTTCGGAAAAGAGATGGATGTCCACGGGACTCAGGATATTACAATCGATTCACCCGACGACTTCAGTGCCGTTGGTGCGTAAGAGAAATTGCTGTGTATCGTGCACGTATATATCATAGTCCATCCCGTGTCCGGACGAGTGTCTACATAATATACAAATTGATATAATATAATATTTTATTTTATCTGTTTAAATGCGCATTATGTTTCGCCAATAACCCATTTGCATTGGCATGCTGTGGCTGCTACCACCGTGTTATTGATTGTGCGCCGTATATATTAATGCGCATAATGTTCGACGAATAAAATTCATTGCTCTTGAAAAACCATTTAAGAATAATGTAATATCTCGGGATTCCCGCCGTACCGTCGGATGATGTGCATATTATATATATATATTACTATACAGCTCTATGGTATTGCATAAAAACCGTCAACCGCAAGTGTATCTTATATATGACGATACGCATTACGTAATATAATAATATATATTATGCGCATGTATATTTTAATACATGGCTGAAAATACGACCCGAACAATTTGTCTCATGGAAACGTTGTAAGAAGAAGAAAAACACAACCTGCTAGTGTAATACAGGATGTATGCGTATATTACACAACCCGAGGCTAACCGATTTAACGACGTTTTTTAATAACCTGACTTATTCTACTAAGGATAACGTATTTTAGAACAAAGTTGATGTTTATATAATTATATATTTTATGAAGTCTGTGTGAGATGTTAACCATTTAATAAAATATATTAAGTGTTGAAATATTTATATGTTTTTATTGGAAAACAATAATTTAACAAGCGAGAGTATATTATCATATTTAATATTAGCATTATATATATATATATATATATATATATATATACGGACAGTAAATAACAAGTAGATATAATTATTGCCATTGCCGACTTGACCGAAACAAAAATAAAAATAATATTTGAAAAAAAGGTCAGTATTACTGCATTAACGGTTTCCCGTCGAGCCCATAAGAAATAAATGTTAGAACTCAAGATAACATTGACTCTTCTAACTTAAATATTTTGAATAGTTCATATAAGTCACAATCAAATTTTACTTTTTTTAAAAGTCGAAAAACTTTTAATATTTTGGGTACTACAACCATAAATGCAGTAATGACATTATTATTATTTTTTATGTAATTCAGTAATAGTAATGAAAGTATTTGAAGTAAATTAAAAACACATATTTTTTATTTTACTTTAATTTATTAAAAATTAATAAAATAATGTCCTCGTATTAGATCACAGAATAAGACAATTGAGCAATCAGACTCACGTATCACTCACGTATAGGTAGACTGAAACCAATTACATTATCGCATGTTTATCTTGACTTTCAACAACTAGATCGTTATGAATTGATCCTATCAATTATACATCAGTTTTTGTTTTAGCCAATTATATAAAATTCTCGTGCATAAAACTGCTCACATTATATAACAATACAATCATCCGCACTTCCGTTGACCTTTGTAGGGACAGTAAAATTAATAGCTACAATGGATATATTTGTACAAACAATAATATCCCAATCCTGTATTAACTTTTAACGTAATCGTAATTGTTATATTAACCTGAGTGCGTATATATAAAATATAGAACCTATACATACACTATCGTTTGCGCGCTTATTATTAAGCTTTACATTATTATATTATGTACCCCATGATAAAACCGTCCAATCTGCCTTACACTCTAGTTCATTTTCCGTATATTTCATAAATTATTAGTTTTTTATTCTCACTGTGCAGCTTTCAGCTGGTAATTAAAAATAAAAAAAAAATATAATAATAATAATAAACACACGCGTGCACAAAGGGGAATTATTTTTTATGAGATAGCACAAAAGACTATAGCAAAAGAGTGGGGATGAGGAAGAGTATTATCGACCGCGTTTGTATGACAAAACAATCGTCAGCCCATCTCGTGGATGTTAATTATTTAGTTGCACATTCGTTTGAATTTCACCTATGACCTATGATTGGTATAATGTATAAAAGTTCAATTCAATGTGATGTACATCGCACCAGAGAGCCATAGCCATAATAAGTGGTGAACTTGTACAAATTAGCACAATCGCTACTATTGTGAAAACGAGAACTGTTAAATATTTTGTCTGTTGAATTATATTATGATTAATATTTACAGTAAGTACTTACACGATCCACCAAAATTATCTTTGTTCTGCTTCAACTTTTCCCGAAAATGGTTTAATAAGATAATTTTTTGGACGCTGTAAGAGCAAAATAATTAGAAAAAAAAAATGTTCATACCGTATATTGTATATTATAATTTATAAATACATTAATATGATAATGATGACATCAGTTTACTCGTTAAACATTGATAATGTCAAGTTTTCAAGCTCTTTACAAATTTATCTCATTGATAAGAATACTATGTGGCCTGTTTGAATAACATCCATTATACTTGAGACTAAATGGTTACTTAATTTTTTAAATGGAAATCACACCATCAGTAAGTGTTAGAAAATATTCTATGTACTGAATTTACGTTAGAATAGTATGAAAATTCATATATTATCATATTATAATCCCTACGTAGCCGTGCGGATAAGAGTCCCTAAATAATATTGATATTATGATACTAGATATGTACGTTTATATAATATATTTATGGCTTATAGTATATTTTATTTGTGTATTTTTTATTTTTTTATGTTAAATATACAAAAATAAGCATAATAAGTATACGTTCTAAGTTTTACGGGATACAAAATTAAGGTTAGAAATCGTCCATTAGTAAATCAAGAAATTTATATTAGATCAAGAAAGTTTTTTTTTTTTTTTTAACCACTGATTAGGGTGTCAAGGAAGTGTAGGGGTATCTAAGGCATTTATTAGTATACAGTGGTGATTTTCAAGTTGAGAAGAGACATTTCTTTTTATAAAATATAGTAGTTTATATTCAATTTATTGTTTTCATGCAAATTTCTTGGTGAAGATTGATTCATAAAACATTGGCAATTATGCAGAGAGTGATGTTTAAGAACACTTGAACTTTATTTAATATTATATTATATAGTTATATTAAATATTTCCATATTAGAGTGCGCATATATTATACAATTATGATAGTGCATGACGATGCGTTGTGAAAAATGGCAAGTGTGGTATGTATTAACCCGTCGACATTTTAATACTCAGATGATTCGAAAAGGTCAATCATGTTTTTACAACAGAGTGTGGGGGGGGGAACGAAACATACGAGAGATGGCACAACACAACATCGTGTATTATATATAATGTATGTATATTATTCTGCGTGTGCGCGTGTTTTGGCGCTGGTTCGCAGTCCCAGGATTTACCCTCATCAGCAGCAGACTGCAGGGCATTAACATTTCGTGTCATTAAAAGCGACGAGGATAACTTTAAGCTTGTTTCTGAGGCTTATCTCGTCCAAACACATACGTGAAATTTATATTTATATTAACTGAGCAAGATAACGCGTACGGTACCGTGTTGGTGGCGGTGATGCACGGCGCGCGCACGCACTATCCGCTACGCATACCATGGCCTTGGTAGAATAGTAATAATAATTAATAAATAAACAACAATAATTATAATAACGCATTTGATGCCCGGAAATTCTAAAATAAGCATATACACGATATTATACCCACACATATACTTGCAATACTGCAAAATATTATAGAGCTTCAGCGTATTCCAATCACAATATATAATAAATAATGATTTTAATTATTATGACTAGTTATTATTATACAGCAGCCAACACTGCAAGTCAATTACAAAACCCACCGTTCGCTTTTATTAGGTATGCCGTATGCTGCAGCATAATAGTGTTATATAGAGAAATTATAATATATTATTATTAAACTGGAAACTGTACAACAATGAAATTATACGCTGTACAGCTGCACGGCTGAAGCATGAGTAGGTATAATGTTCAGGGATTTCTGAGGAGACGTTTAATTTTTCCTTCCTCGCAAATACTCAAGGATTAATGCCGCGGTATTATATTTATTAAAAATACCATTATGTATACCGTGCGCGCGTGCACGAGGAAATCGTAAAACTCTTTGGAAAGTGTCTTTTTCCGGGAATATGCACTATAATGTATACGCGTATATTTACTCGGTGCTCACGCATCTGCGGTCTACGGTGTGGATCGGAAACAGCTTCTCGCGTCGACTCTGATGAAATCGAATGCTGCGGAAAATGTAAAATCGAGAGAAACTATAAATATCCAATGAACTACCCATGCCGCTGCACTACACGCGCGACTATAATATTAATATACATATGATAGCGTGTATATAATAATAATACTCTCGTGTTTCAGCTCATTTAACTAACATTAACAAATGATAAACTCCGCAACTATAATAATTATTTTTAAGCAAAATACTACACGTGATTATTTATACCAGTGCTGCACGTCCGCCGCCTTGTAGTCTGTTATAGCTAGTCACTATATACAAACCTATGATAATTATATATATTCGGATAATAGGTGTATCCAGGGTTTTCATTTTTTTATTTTTTTATTTTTATAATTTCATCGTATATATTTATAAATCAAAATCAATACTATATTAGAAATTTGAACCATCAAAAGTAGGTAATAATGTTAATAGATTCTGTTCGTACTATGTATGTGAATCATATGGCTAATTTTTGATATTATTTATTAGTTTATAATCTTTAATTAACTTATCAAAAGTTTTATAATTATTTAAAGAGACCATAGTAATTTTTTGTAAAAAATATCCAAGATATTACTTGTTACCAACATTACATCTTTTGAACATCGTAAAGTTGAGGACGGTTAAAAATCATTTGATGGATACACCATAATCAAACAAAAAAGGACCGAGAGAGAGTGTGTGTGTGTGAGAGAGAAAGAGACAGAGATAGATAGAGGGACAGAAAGAAAAATCGTGTGTTAGAGGGATATAGGTTTACGTTGATAATATCATCTAAAAATATTCGTTTTTCATTATCGAAATTAATCTCATTTTAATATTGTTTTATAAATATTAGATGAAATTTGGTGGAATAACATAATAAAGTCATTAATTGTTTATTGACGAATAATTTTTTCTTCTATCATCATCTGTTCAATAGACGTAATTTACATTAAGGGTGAACTATGTTGTGTATAATCCAACGATAAATCATGAATGTAATAAAATGCAAATTTTTCCATTTAGTCAAATAGTTATAAATTATGTGAATTGCTTATTTTCCGAAAATTGCATATTCTTTCGTAATAGATGTTTTAGTTTTTTTGTTAATTCAAAATGATAAAGAGCACATGCTTATAGTAAAAGTTTTTCATATTATTTTTTTAAAATAAATAGTAACTGTGCCATGGAATTCGATTTTTAATTGATGACTTTTTAAATAATTGGGTAAACAGAGAAAAAATATAAACAAATTCAACTGAGAATGAGTTTTGAACGCACCTAATATTTTGCAACACAATGTACCTGTTTTATTATTTTATGTATTTTATTATACTATATAGAAATTTCATGCGTTTTAAAATATTTTAGTTGGACTTATTACGATTACATACACATGGAATTTTCACTTAATTGTTTAACCTACCACGATATTATAGTTAGTTCTACTTCTACATTAATTATATTTAGAAATATAAACGAAACCACCTGAACTTTTTTTCTCAGAATAATTTTTTTTGAAAACAGTGGTACCTACATTGATTTCAAGTTGAAAATAATTATACAGCTATATCGATTATTCGTCTCTATGCCTCACAAGGTTTTATATTATTTAAAATTATATAATAAGTACACAACGGGTTTTAAATACTTTAAATATAGCTACGTTTAATACGTTATATTATAATAAATTATTCAAACCAAAAAAAAAAAAAAAAACATCAATAACATTATAATACAACGTATAAAGGTAGGGCAATTTTAAACTGAATTGAAAAACATTATTTGAACGATAGGAGAAAAATAACGGACTTTATAAATTAAATAATATTACAAAAATATCTTATGTACTATTTCGCCAGCAGAAATAAAGTTTAGTCATGGGTCATTGAATCACAAGCACAAGCATAATTTACGAATACACAGTTCTTTTAGTTATTAAGAGGATTAAATAACTGCATGATTTGTTTTCGTTGTACAAATGTACAACAATATAGTAAAACACCTGTATTCGGTAGAACTGATTTTGTGTAGCTAGTTTTAACATTAGAGTAAATTGGCCTACTATCAAACTTAAACGGAATAGCATGATCTCTGTGGTGACATACATATTTTGCATTTTTTTATTTTTTAAGTGAGTTGAGAAAATTAAAATGATTTAAAAAGCTCATAACACGTTTCAAGAATAAAATATCACAAAAAACCTTTATCATAGCACAGATGATTTTCTACCCTGTGAGTAAGGGGAATTTACTCTAGTATTAAACAACAAAAAATCGGTTATGCCTAATGCGGATTTGTTACGTTGTACATCTGTAATCATTATTTTTTCTTTTACTTCGAATCGTACTATATTCGTATAAAGTATATATTGTCCACACGCGCCTAAAGTGCGATCAACATGCGTGTGGTCTGGTGGAAAAAGTGCACGTTTGTTTGCCTTGTTAAATGTCGTCAACGGTACGTCGTTCATATTACGTACGACGGAACAGTGATAAAAAATCATGGAAAGTGTGGCGAGAAATGGACGAAAGACGTAAAAACCCATGCATATAAAATAAACAATACAACAGCAATCGATATAATATATAAACATCAGTAGGCCATGTAATATAAGCTGCCCCTGGGGCGTGTATATGAGCGGACGGACCCAAGATATACCGCGTGAGGGCAGGGGAGAGTCTATATTTACAGAGTGAGTATAATATATATATATACACATTCGTATTATAATGGAGAATTGAATAAAAAGCGGTGATATCGCGTGTACGTCAATAATAATAGTAATAAAATGAAATTATTATTTAAGTAGTAGAGCGAGAGTCCTGTTAGATATTTTTTTTTCTCGTATCACCATGTAAATACGCACCCGCAAGCGAGCATATAATATTACATGCGTGTCGTCCATGTGTACGTTTCGTATACGTATTTATCCAATATTCATAAGTTGGTCTGAAGCCAAGACACTATACCATCATCTCCCGGCCCACCCAAGACGAGCGTTCTAAGAGCTCGATATACGTACATTATATTATAATAATAATAATATAAACTCGGTGGATGCTACAGATGGGGCGATCGTAAAAATTCAAAAGCCAAAACCGACCCGCTGCTCCGCCGCAAATCGTTGAAATTCGCTCTTTGTCGTCGTTAACCCTCTTTCGCTACCACCGCGCGTCGATCCACGATAATACCATGTGCGTTTCGCCCTTAAGTCCTACTGCGACACACGAGGAGTAGTAATTCTTACAACGAAATTAATAACTTTATGTATACACCATAAAATCGACCACGGGAACATGTTCCAGATATTTGCATACATTATATATTATTATAATCGTGCGCGCGTGCATGTGCGTGCATTAAACTGTCCGTTAGTTTTAACGGAGCTTCGTGTATATAGTGTATAAAATGCAGCGTAACGCCGAGACTACTACGGCATGCACTGCTTTGGCACCATAAACGTGGGGGTGGAATTTTCTAATTTCACACACAAACGTCTCCAGCGTGTTGACGTGATTTATGATAATCTCCAAGATAAAGTCGTCGCACGTATTATTATTATTATCATTATTATTTTTTATTGTTATTATTATTATTATTATTATTATTATTTTGATAGTTATAATTATATTTACTTCACGATGAAGAAGCTTCAGATCTAGAGGTCAAAAGTACCAACGATGTGTGCACACATACACACACATACACACACACACACACACACACAAACACACACACACACACGTATACACACATATACATACACACGACAAAGACAAACACAAGTTTACTCACAAAATCGTGGAAACTAAAGGCGCATTATAATAATATTATATTGCGTACATATACGCGTTTTTAATATAATAATTATTTATACTATACGTGAGCGTGTGGATATCCAAAACTTTATAATTTAGCCGAAACTTTGCTGAAGCTTAATAATAAATCAGATTATGAATTTAATGTGAGCAGAGAACGCACATATTATAAGTTAAACGATTATTCTCAGCTGGTATAGAAATCTAATGTTCGTCGTTCCCCGTAGCCACCCGTTCATCAAAACTGTAATTAGGTGTGACGAGGTACATGTAACCGATTTCATATTTGATTTTGTGCATGTCAGTCGTTTGTAAATTTGATTATGTCTTCGACGACGGTTCAATTTCTATTGAAACATCAGAGTTTATGTATTTACGTACATGAAGTTAGCCCGCTAATATTACCTATTCTAATATTTTGCAAGTTTTTATTTACGAGAATTTGGGTGGTCAGTTTTGAAATGGGCAAGTTTATCGTTCGCAAAATATACTTAAAAAATCGAACGGTGAACCAAATTCTCGTGGCCCCTCCATATCCACCTAGAATTTTAATATGTATAACAAACAATGTGGCCTTATTTACGAGAATTTACAAGTAGTTTTCAAAATTCCTAACCCACAAATCCTATTTAACATATTATATACACGTTATTAACACTATTCCAGGTATCCCCAGAAGGCATCTTAAACAAGCCTAGTATCGTTACCTACAAAATTAAAATTAATGCACTTTTTCTTCTCTCTCTTACTCAATCTCATATTCCCCCTACTCATAATATTTAAAATGAATACCTGTCATTAAGTGCTTCCAATGGGTGGCTCCTTAAATTCTGACACTCAAGCCATATTACACACTCACATATCACTTACACTTATTAGTATACAATAATTACGGATTGTGTATTTAATAATAAATGTTAAAAGAAAAACAAAATTACACATTCACACGAAACAACAAACCGATCATTGGATAGGTATTTATTTTTTTTATAATCAAAGTGTATACTAAAAAAATAACTTTGAATCGTGTTTAATTATGAATTAACAAATTTAAAAACATAGATATTGAATTCGAATACACCTGGATCACTGTACTTTAGACTATTACTATTACTATTCTTTAGATAGATTCCTCGGATACTATGTGGACAGGAAGTTAATAAACATTTGACCTCGCGGGTCCTAAATCATTTAATTATCAACGATAAGATAATATAATATATTTGAAATGGGTTTTACATATTGCACTAAATCCCGTCTATTTAGTCGACGTATTTTAAAAACGTCAATTTCCCGAGTATAATAATAATTTATTGTGTTATTTATTAGCTACATTCGATAAATCGAATCCACACGCTGGTTCTCTAAGCCCATATGCGAACGGTTTGAGTGAAGTCAAACGAAGCATAAATTATATAGGTTTCACAAATGGTACCGATACAACCGATACAATGTCAAAGGAATAATCAAATAATGTAATACAACATTGTGTCATTTTAGCACTACTTTTTATTTACCGTATAATACAACTTATACAGTGTAATATTTTACCTTGTTATAGTTATAGACAAAAAAAAAAAAAAAAAAATGTATTTTTTTCCCCCATCCGTTCACGTCACGCGCGATATTATTCCAATCGATTCGATGTGCGTATACATTCGCCGTTAAATACCATCAATTAACTTTTAATTGTACGTTACCAACCAGGTTATTAGATTTTGCCGTGTCAATTAACATTCCCGGTGTCGTATTACCCCTGTTAATTATCTGTGATTAAAATAATAATTACAATGCTAGTTATATTTGATGATAGTACACCCGCACACACACAAACATATTTAAACCAAACGGATATTTAATGTTTAAAATGTGTCGTATGAATAAAATGCACACCGTGGTTTTGAATGCGATTCCTACCGGGAAAAGGATGAATTGTAAAGCCTCTCGCTCCCACTATCCCTCTTTACACATTTATCGTGACATTTATAGACAAAAACGCTTATTGGCCATCTATAAATAATATATATATATATCATGGTAGAGTTATATAAATATATAATATAGTATTAAATTATACATTACACGTGTGGAATGGTTAAAAACTAAAGGCACTTACATATAGGATCCAATTATCATCCTCTTAAAATCGCTACCCCTATTTTTACCCAAGGATAATTGACATTGAATCTACATACATGCACATATTACTATACCGTGTTTACGCTACCCGATACCTACCCTATATGCGAGACGTATACGCTGTAGTACTGATTTCCTTTTACAACACAAAATATAATAGGTAATAATAGTACTATCGACGTATAATGATATTATAACTGCACCACGATTAAATAATACAAATTACAATTTATTTAGTTATTTATTGTCGAAAATGTAATATTAATATACACTTATAAAAAGTATTTATAATGTGTGCAAAATAACATATTTAAATACGAATACGTTTAAAAAATTTAGGAGAAAACTTTCTAAACATATACCATTGTTTATATTTTAAACTATAGACACACACAATATTATATCAATGACATGATATGGCTTGGAGTTAATATATTTAATTTAATTTATCGTATATGTATAATTTGAATCGTATTAATTTTCAGTGTAGTTGATTTTTTAAATATTTAAAATCATATTATAGTACTATCAAATTAACAAATTTTAAATTTTCTCTGTATTGTGAGCTATATAAAAACGGTTCTCCAATTGGTGACCTCTCTCCTAAGGATATAGTGTTTAAACATGAACTGTGTTTACCGCCTAATTGGATACTAAATGTAAAATCATTTATGTTTTCATTGATTATTTAGCATAACTAAACAGTCACTTGTAATTTATTATTGCGTTTCAATTTGGTTAATTAATCTTTACTTTTATCATGGTATATGGTTATGTGGATACAAATGGGTCAAAAAATTGTTGAAAAATGCATATTATTGATTAGTAACAGTACAGTCACTGCAGTACATGTATGAAACCCAAAAAATAGAGTGACCAAAGGTTAATATTTAAATTAAAATAAAATATTTATTTTTATTTTCATCTACCAAATACATATCAAACCTATAAATAGCGTATGAAAGTCTTGACAAAAATATGTTTTTTATTTACTATACAGTCATACATTATGCAATATTATATACAATATATTATACTGTAATATAAGAGGTGGTCAATGCAAAATAAACTGATCAATATTGTAGGAGATTAACTATTAAGAATGATGATGTAAATAAATACGTATAGCTCTGGGAAACACGATTTCACAAACAAGTAGTGCTGATGCGAGTAAAAGAAGTGCTTGCAAAAGAATATTATTTGTTTTTTTCGATTCCGGCTTAACAGCTGCTGGACTATGATACATAGGCAAAAGGTATAGTCGCTTCAATCATTATACCTGTACCAAAAAGAGATTTATATAAGATCCGTATGTATATAAACTGAGTTTTATGATCCACTACCCCGGTCGGGAGAAAGAAAATTGCGTGTTCTGCGGTGCGGTAATTTTTCAGCTTGCGTGGAGACAATCGCGATTACCGTGTATATTTATCATACATGACTTTCGATTCACTACATGGATGACGTGTTGAATCCTTATCCGGCCGATTAATTGGCATTATTCATACATATACACACACACACACATCGCGTAGTCCGGACGATTTGTTTCCGTCCACTGTTCACCGCCCGGATGTCGTTCCGCACCGGATATCCGTCCACGACTGCTGCGGCGTGAATATAAAGGACCGGCGATTACGAAACATGGATTAAAACACGATTGAGTACGAGTATTATCGACGGTTTAAAGCGGAACAAACGACATGGCACACGCTAGACGCCCTTGTGGTTTCCCAACAGAGCAACATGCCATCATATATGCATTTTCTGATAAAAAATCGAACGATGTATAAGCATGTCAAATGAATGTAACAGTCAGTTTATATGTATTAAGTAGACCTGCGAAAAAATAAACGAATGATTATAGTATAAGAATATTAAAATTAGGTACGATCGATTGACTCGAGAAAACAATATTTTATTTACGCATAAAAGGCAGTATTGGAAAATAATATATAGTTGCAGGCCATGATAATAATTCATGATTAACGTCAAGACACAATAGTATGAGTGATAATAATGTTTCATTAGACCCATGTCAATAATCGAGCATTATCCTGACAACTCGTTTAAAAAAAAAGAAAAAAATATACGGGCACAATCACTACCGAGTTTCGTACTTTGTAGCCCAATATATTAAATGACACACTAGACTTATATATTATAATACGTAGAAAACGCTTTTAATGATTTTAAACCATCTTACGAATATTATTTTTCCCACAACAACTTAAACACTTTTAACCTTGTCCAATAATGTCAATATTTTCACTTTTACATTGCACTACATGAGCATTAATGTACCTACAACGTTTAACGTATATTATAGTAACGTATTTTTTAGGTTAATTTGACAATTATTCGCGCACTAAACACTATAGTTAAGTTAAGTACTATGAATGTGCAGTATTCAACGCGTTTTAAAAACGAAAATTCACAATTATTGTTATAAACCATGATAGTTATTATTATTTATTATTATAACGTGCACGGTAAAAAATTGACTGGAAAAATAAATTACTCTTAAAAGTATGTTGCAATGCCACAATACTTTAATGCTCTGCTATACAAGTAGTGACTGAGTTTAAAGACTAATGTTATACACTTATTTTTAATATACTTATTATACATGTACGAGTTAAATTTTATTACAATTATGCGCTTGTTATAACGATCAATGTTGTCTCATAATATGCTTTTATTCATTTATAACTAAACATTTATTGTGTATATTTTTATTCATTTTAAAAATCTCTGAATATTTAATCCTTATACTCATGTGACCGATCAATATAATATATGTACGTGTGTTCAGTACACAATAGAATATTTATTTGCCTTGTATATTATGTAATTTTTATTTAAAATGAAACAACAACATCAAAAAAAAAAAAAAACCTCCAGACTTCAATATTGCACTAAATTATGTATAAATGTATTTGTACGCATGCACTACAATACTATTTTAATATTATATACGAAGTGCGGAGGTATTGCATCGAAAATTCTCGGTACATCGTTTTCTTTCTAGAATTCTTAAAAACTATCTGTTACCATTTGAGCGTGAGTCAGGTCACAATAATAAAACATTGCTATGAGTGAAGGTGGAAGATGGGAAATATGCTGATAATTTGTATCAAAAATTCGTCTAAATATGACGTATTCTATTAAACGCGTTGTACATGATGAAGGTAAAAAAAAAAAAAAAGAAAAAGTTAACTTGTAACGTAGTGAAAAAAATAAGCTAAAACAATCCAGCAATACTCTATTAACTATTTATCCTTAAACAGTTGACAGTCTAGTTTCATTTGAACTGAAAAAATAACGATCAATTGACGATGATTGCCGTTTCGTATTGCCATAACGAGATTAAAAACACGAGCATGGTGGAGAATCAGACAAATACCAAAGAAGATAAATTGATCACGGTCAATGTATACACGTTATTACACTATACAGCTCCGGGCATTCAACATGAATGCATCTAAATTCATAGGTACCCATTATTGATGGGACGTGATAGGGTACTGACTCCCTCCTTAGAAAATAATTTATTATATATCTTATATTTATAAGTAAAATTTTTATTATTAATATAACTACAATATGAAATAATTTGTGAAAAATAATCAAAAGCAACAATTTTTCACTGTGTTTTGAATGGATTTAATTTTGATGTAAATGGTTTAAATACAAGAACAGGAATATACAATCCATAGAAATTATTAGAGTGGATATTAATTGTGTTCGTGAAAGTGTACTTCATCGAAAATTGTTTAATATATTATTCATCACATTTATATGAAACACGCAGACCTGCAAAATATAAGTCTATTCGTATTTTCACAAAAAAATGTTTTCAATTAGTCATTGAACCACTAGTTTTCACAGGTGATATCACTATACTTGCATAAAAATTCACCAATTATCATATAACCAGTTACAAATAAAATACATGCATATTGTATTGGTTTATAGTCGGTTTGAATTCATATCCAAAATAAATAACAATATGTTGACTGTTTAAAAATAATATAAAGCGACCAAAATATATAATACAATTTTCAATTATATATTTATATTATATAATTTATTTTATATTTCATATCACTATTCATTGTATTTAATTATATTTAATTAATTTTTTTATGTCCTTGTTAAAATTTATGAGATAAAATTAAATCTTTATTTAACTTATATTTTGAGAATGTTTTTGCCCCTCCGTAATTTTTTTTTTCTTGTCACCCATGCCTGAATCTGGATTCCTGTCATCAATGATAACAGGACACTGCATCAGCAAGTAAAATAAAACATATATAATAATACTTTATTTATTCACTATAATATCATTTTCTCAATGAATACAAAAACTTATTTTTTAACGATAATTTCTGGCCGATCGTCAGTAAAATTAAATAACTCGAATTAGCGAAATTTTTGATGGAGAACGTGTAAATTTATGATTATTATCGAGGGTAAACATGAAATCATTAAGATTCCTGCAATAGCCGACAATCGAATAACATTTATGCATATAAAATGATAAATTTTTCCGGTTTAAAAAGTTGAATAGGCATAAAATATTAAGCAGTGACCTTTATATTTATGTTACTTTAACTTAATATGATAAAAACAACGCATGTATTTAGCAGCGATTTGATATCGTTTTGCAGGTCTAAAAACTTAGTCAGACGCTCAGAAATATAATATGAATGTGTATTTATTATGCAAACGTCGTGTTGTATAATAGATTTTATCGGGCTAGAATTGATAAAGAATTAAATAATTATAGATAATTATAGATACAATATAAGTATAAAACAATATTTTATTTATTTATTTTTCACAACGTCAGTTATAAAAGTTGTTTTTCAAGTACGAGTAGGTATACGTAATCTATCTCATTCATACCAACGGCATTTATTCGTAGGAAACATATATTATTATCATGTGAATAATAAATATTATTCATGAATATTTTGAGCTGATATCAATTAATCATTAATTTTTACGAAGTGCTATTTTCTGTAGGAGTGTAGGACTATAAGAAATCAAGTTTGTTCAAATCACATCATTATTATAGAACAATAGTCGAGAAGACCAACAAATTAATGAATTTCTAAATATTTTTAGTCCGTCAACTATGGAAATCAAAGGGAAATACTGAGAAGTAAGAAAACCAAATACGAAATAATTTATACAACCACTAAGAATTATTGATATAAGGAAAATAAAAATGGAAGTATTCATCTATCCCCAGCAATTCTCAGCAACTTGTAATAATATTTGTTTTTAAAAAATTAAATTTCATTTTTACTTGTTTTATAAATGCATCATTGTGATAACTGTACTCGAAAAAGTATTCAAGCTCGGGAGTATTTTGCAGTTTTAAATGTTGAAAATTATTTATTTAGTGTAACTATTAAAAATAACTATGAATAAAACAATTGAAATATATTTTAATTAAAAAATGTGTGGTTTTGTTTTTATTTTAGAAAATTATACAATCTGGTACAAAATTTTGTGATTTAAATAAAAATACAAAAAATAAAATTTTTAATACATTTTAAACAATTCATTAGTATAATAATTATAAATAATATTAATATTATGTTTCTCAATACAATAGATTTTAAACGCAGATACACTGAGATATATTTGTATAGTGGCAGTGACACAGTTCACCTTGCAGCAGAATTAATATTTTTTTTATTTTTGTTTTAATAATTAAGGAGCTACCAATTAAAACTACTATAGCCCAATGCCTATTTGATTGCATAATATTATAATAGTTTAAAATAAATATTGATAATGGTACATGGTTATTACATAACACAAAAAAACGGAAAATATATCAAAATAGCTAAATTACTCGGCTTCGCACGAAACAGTCTTGCCTGGGCATAGCTTTTAATAGAATATGTATAAATAAATATGTTTGGTCAGCTTTAATATTCTTGTGACCAAATTTCTTCCCCGTAGCTTCAGTAGTTCCGGTTCGGGAATTTTAATTTTCATACTTTTATTATTAGTCAATTTTATTTTTTCTTACGGACATTTTCAGCCAAATCGGTTCAGCCGTTTTTGAGTTAAATAGTGGAACTAACACGACTTTCTTATATATAAATATATATATAGCTGAATTATCCAGCTTCGCTCGAAGTAGTCGTCACCAGGGCATAGTCCTTAAAGGAATAATATTACCTTAAATGTTATAGAGTCTAGCTATATTTGGTTAGATTAAAGATACATTATCCATACTTTGATGTAATTTTACATGATATCGCTCAGAACATTTCTTGACCGATGCAAACATGTTTCTATTACATAAAACGAAAGTACCAATTATTTATCATACCTGTAGCTTCAACAGTTAGCTTTAACTTTTAAGGTACCTTAACTTTGGTGTAATTTTATAGTTTCGTTTTTTCATTACTGGTTACCAACTACCAAGATAATATTTTTGTATGTTAGTTATTTGATTGTTATTTTGGTTATCATAGTGACTCAAAATATTTACTATTTATCCAATATCTTAAAATCAACATTAAATATTACCTTAGTAACCAATGAGTAAAAAAAATTACTTCTGACCTAGTGCCCAAACGGTCATCAACCCTTAAAAATTTGATTTTTAAAAAATCCTTTCTTATTGCATGGTAAAAATATGAGAAGAACCTCTATTCCGAATTTCAAGTCCATAGGTTGAGTAGTTTTTGAGATACAGCGATCAGTGAGTCAGTGGTATTTGGATTTTATATATATATAGATATTAAACAATGATGATTCAAATAATAAAATAATAGTGTCATATCGGAACGAGACTGAAAAGGTATAATAATTAGAATATAGGTCTGGTCGAGAGGAATTTATTTAAAGTTTACGTAAGTAAGGTGATTTGTGGGCTAATGATGTTTTTAAATTCATTAATATGGAAAAATAATCAAAATATATTACTGGTGTTTCAGCTTTCAGGTGAGATATTGGTTGCGATATCGGCGTACGTTTAATTGTGAGTAGGACGCCTGGGATTCCAGATAGGATAAGGTTGACTGGTTGAGGAATATAGGGGAGATGACATTTTCAACGTATATTTTTTGACATATTTTCGTTTCATTTTTATTGAAAGCAGTGGTGAGCTTTTTATAAACTGGACATCCTTTATAAAATGCTGTGTGAGCTCCTGCACAAAGAGGACACTTAGCTGGTAAAGAGTGATCTTTGTAACACTCAACTGAGTCTGTTTTGATGTTTCTTGATAGTTATGATCGTATTGAGTAATGATGTTATACTGTAAATATCGTTAGTATTAATTTAAGGTACAACGCTCATAAAAATGAAGGAAGTGGAATTTTTTTTCACATTATATAGAGGTGCTTTACTAAATGACCTTTTCCAAACAAGGTCACAGAAATGTCATTACATAATAATTTAAATTTCTTATCAAAATCCTTAGCTAACAAAGGCTACGAAGTATAAAGGTACGAAAACTGGTGTCATTATTTTTTTAAATATGATTAGATCATGTTATAATTGAAAACGTCAGTGGAACGTACAATAATAAATGAAGGCGTAAACTTACACTTAAATCTATATTTTGGACTAATGATCTTTGTCAGTGTGTCATTGACGGCATAGAAATTGAAAATACCTTTGATGAATATATAGCCGGGACTAGAGAAGACTCGTCTTTCATCTTCTATTTAATATTAAGCGTATTATCTGGTTCATCAGTAGTGTTGATTGAAGTTAAAACAAAAACGTTACTATTATCTTTGGGGGCAAAACGGCAAAACGGTTAGAGGAAATAAAAGCTTAAGACTTTTTATCATTATGGCGTGGTGATGATTACGAGTTGGAATAAACATGTTTAAAAAGTATATGTGTACGAGGTATAACAGAACCGGTTGGTGACTATAAATTAACAGAATAATCCGAACGAACCCATGTTTATAAAAATACTCGACGAACTAATGCGAACACAGAATGAATGCAAAGAGTGTGTGCCCTCGTTGGACGTGTACAACGAACTACGTATGTATTAATATTTAAATATATTTAAATAATTTAACAGGCAAAACATATATTAAAATCGTTATTGGATTGAATAAAATTGGATTTACTTGCGCACGGAAATATATGACATTCCTTTTATACAGCTAGTAATTTTTGTTTAGTTCCGATGAACGTGTCGTGCATAAACGTACCTATGTAATATAAAATTATTATAAACGTGGTATACAATTTATATGTATATATAAGAATTTTCACCAAATCAATGCGGAACCCGAATGCGATTACCGGCGATTATTCTTTAGAAACGAGAGCACGGGCCTTGAATTTCAGTGTGGCGCGGTATACTATACGTGATAGATGCGGAGGTAAGGGAAACTGCAGGGACAGAGACAGAGAGTGAGACCGAGGAGGAGGAAGGACATGAAGAAAATAAGAGAATAGCATAATGACAAAGACAACGTTCGCAGAGTTTATAAAGGAACCGAAGTCGGGTCTAAGTCTTTTAAAATTAATGCAGCTCTAACCCACAAGATTTTCAAATAATATAATGGTCTCTCGCTATAGGAGTTTGAACAACCTTTTCGCTAAAAGATTTTATAAAGAAGTATCTATAAACGTAATCTAGTCTATAAACAAAATTCACGTCGTGGGGTGCTATAGCATAAACATGTACACACGCATACAAATGTGTATACACGTAAATATATGTATGTGTATAAGCACAAACGTGCGCATAGCCGACAAACCAAAGCGAGGGACTCTTACAAGACTAAATCCGTGATGGCATAAATAAATTGTACAGTTATTACGTTTAGTGGTGAGTAAATCATTTTTATTATAATATATATACACACATGATATAAACCACGTATTATTATGTTTCACCACTTCGTATTATTATATTTTTCTTTTTACTCCACTGTACTGCACGGTTTTTATATTGCAATGTAATGCGTATCCTTATTTTTCTTATCGAATGTAATTCGAGTTTAACTACAATAATTAGACGGTCGAAAAGCAAATTGGGAAAAATGTACTATTATAAATGTATAACAATATGTCACGGTGTTGCGTGGCTTTTAACAAATATTGCACCAACAAATTACAGTTTAATACGAAATAATTGTTATTGGGAATAATCCCCGAATTTGACGTGCATGCACATAACGTGTTTCATATAGGTACTGCACCACACATTTTACACACCAACACATATCCATAAACATATATTTTATTTACACTAATTCGTGTTCGATACAGAAATATTTATGACCGAGTAAAAATTGTTTTATTTCGAAACGCATTATTACTATATAACATGTATTATTGTAATAATAATATCGTAATCATAAATGCTTACATGTTTACATACGCCCGCATTATCGGCATTTAATATCGGTGGTATTTTAATCTCTGTGGGGCATGTGTTTACGAGTGAATTTTAGATTCTGAACGGAGTGATGGAATCTATTGGTTTTATAATGATGTGTGTGTTTTTTTTTTTTTTTTTTTTTTTGTGTCAGAGGACACGATTTTTGGTTGTAAAAATGCATCGATTTTCTTAAACAGCAACTTTTCTGAAACAAAAGTGAATGTAGATGATACTTGGGCTAGTCAAAAATACAACTTTTTCAATACTTTTTTAAATCGTCGAAAAAAACGATAAAAAAATTACGAAAAACCGGGAAATTTTACGCAAAACCACGTTTTGACAAAAAACATTTTTTTAAAATGCTCTAACTCAAAAACGAAAAACCGCAAACACTTGAAATTTTCACCAAATCTTTATATTGGCTTTTTCTAAACATTAAGTTAAGTTTTCAAAGTATTTTGACATATTTTGACTTATTTATAGACAATTTAAACTTTCCATTTTTGTAAGTTTTTTTTTAAAATATCTATAAATTTTATTTGGCTGTCCGAAAACTCTTGAAAATTTAATACAATGTTTATTATAAGTTATACTTATCGTAAATAGAAAATATTGTAGATCGTTTCACTCAATTTTTTTTAATAAGCCTATAAATTTCAAATTTGTATAAAATATGTTGAAATCGCGACGATTTGCAAGTTATTTTGTAGTTGAAAATTCATAGAATTGTTTCTGTTTATACTTAAGGTTCAAAATTTTAACACTAGGTCGTCCATAAGCTAATCTTCAAAAATATATAAAAAAATTCTATTGGACTTAAAGGAAAATGATTTATGACTCTTTGAAATTTCAATTTTACGAAATTGCATACTATTGCATTATATTTCAATTTAAATATAAAATACTGTATTATTATATACCCATTTTAGATAAAAATATTACCTCCGTTCAGAATCGTTATTCGTATACAATGATATCTATCATTGCATTGAAATTTAATAAATCCGTTGTAATGACCTATCCTATGAACGAGGTGCACTCCATCCCCAACTGTACAGCAGAACGAGGCCCATCTGTTCTTTTGTTTATTTCATTCGAGCACTCGTGTAAAGCATCGGCACACTGATATTGTTAGCCGACAACACATGATTATATTATAATATATATTTATTATTTGCAATCCAATAATAATTGTTTAAAAATTATCACGGGGATCAAAATGTTACAATAAATTCGTACACGCTCAAAGAGAAAATTAGGAATCGTGTTTTGAATTCAGATTCTAAATAAGGCAGTGCTGGAGAGTAATGGTTTTGAATGATTGGCCGATTCTATGATATACCCATTATATATATATATATATATATATATATATATATATTCTAAATATTATTTCTATATATATTCTATAATATAATAACACTACAGATTCTTTTAATATTATTTAAACGTTGTCTACGATTATGCACTCCATAAGATATAAATATGAATCCAAAGAACGCTGCAGTCTACTCGGAATCTTTGAGTTTTCAGAGATTTTCGATTCCGACGCACTATGCGCAACCATAATCCCGTCTAAATCGATTGAACATTTTATAAAAATACGTACTCGATTTTTGTTAAAAATATCTTATTGCTTTAATGTTACCGCGTTAGCCTAAACATATAATGATCAACAAAGTCATGTGCACTTCGTTCGAATAATAAAAAAAAAAAAAAATGTTCACCAAACCTGTACAATATTCACCCACGTGCTGAACGGACAGTGGCGTGTTGACAATGATTTTGAAGGGCAATTGACCGATAAATTTAAGGGGTGGGTGGGTCAGTGAGTTCTGGATTTAGTGAGAAATATTGTAGTACAGAACTAATTACATAATACATTTGAATATGATATCAGAATAAGAATAATAACTTGTAATAATAACTCTGTACCCCCCCCCTGGATACGCCACTGGGTGGGTGGTATGAAAATAAAAAATGAATTGCCCGATAAAATATTTCACTTCGCCACGCCACTGTGAACGGAGATATAGAAAACTATATAATATAATATAGGGATAGACTCAAGCGTTTCATTTGGCGATGATTTATGTCAAATGCGATTACGGTCGACAATTTCGATCCTCCAGTGTACATGTGTCGGGCATGATGGGACGTAACACATGTAGATATATTTATATATAATATATATAAAATTCATATTTGTATGTAAAATGACATAGGCGGACCGTCAAAGGTTGAGTACACGCGGTAAAGAGTGAGGACGGAAATTAGTCTACCGGAAGTGAGTGGGTTGACGTAGAGGAAGGTCGGTAAAAAAAAAAACGGAATCGTATGCGATCGTCTCCGTCGGAGGGAGTATTCGATGGGGTGTAGGTTGGTTGAGGTCGAGACCTTATGACGTTGACCAAGCAACGGGAGGTGGTGTGGCATGTGTATCGACCGGACAGAACCACCAGTGGTAGGGGACCCGTCGTCTCATCCTCCGAAAAAATACACAGTGGAAAAAAGTCTCGAATGACGCCAGTCGTCCGCCTCTGGTGAATAATAATAATAAAATGTATATAAATGCTCACACACACACACACACACATACACACACCACGCTCACACATGACAATTATAGATCCAACCAACACAGTTACCATCAACGCGGTATAGCTTAGTGTATATTTTAGAGGTTAGATAGTGGTAACCCTTTTTTTTCAATATACTTTTTCCTATTAATTCATTGGAATTTGATTAACGAAACTTAAAATATAATTATTATTATAAAAAAGGCCTTAAGGTTTAAAAAAAAGCCAAAGACAGTATAATAATGTTGATAGGAAAAACAATTTAATTATTTAATGAAATTATTTAAAAACCTAATATATTTTTTTGATAAAATTAATAATGTTTATCTTACAACAGCTATTTATTCTTTTCAGGGAAAAGTATTAAAGTTGTGTTAAACATTAAAGTATGTCTAATTGATTATTATTAATTGTTTATGCTAGCTACTTACATGCCATTGGTAACGATTTATACTTCATTTGTACTATGACTCTCTTGTATAACATGCACCCATATTATTATTATTACTATTATAATTATTTAAATTATATTTTGTATGGTATAGGAACACTTGACACCATAGCTGGACGTCAGTCAGCGTTAATATTTTACAGTCTCTCCGATTCTCCACAAATAAATTTGTCAAGCTTTGCGAGATAAACACGGACGTTTTAAACTCTACCATCGTTTAAAACCGTCGATAATTTACCTTTTTTTTTTTTTTTTGCTGTACTAAAAATTTTTTGTGGCGGTGAACAATGTTGGTATGACGCACGCAGGGTGTGTAAATAGACTCGAGGTGTATAAGGTAAAATGTTTATGAGTGCTATGTATGTGTATGCTGAACTGAACTTTAGTGGATATCGGAACCATTAGACCCGATATCCCCTTTCATTCAATTAAATCAATATGTACTTTAGAATTCAACACAATACACAATAATATATTTATATGACAATTATTTTACTATAATTTACTTACGTTTATTGATAATAATAAAGGTGACTGTAGATTTGACAAACTTAAAATTCTCATGGGAATTTACCACGTTCGTTATTATAATATGAAATTATATCAAAACACGTTCAAACAGATTTGGAAGTTATAAATGTCCTAATTTGAGGTATTGAGTTATCTCGATTCTGTAGTACCTATATTGTTGTGTATATATATATATAGTCACTAGGTTATCGACCATCCTAATTTCCACTCAACATTTATAAAATCGGAAAAACACCATAGACTCATCTTGCATGCAATGAATATTTTCGCTGTTATGTTAACACATACAGGGCCCCCCCACATCAAATTCTGTACTAAATGCTTACCAGGGTTCATTACAAAACTTCCAATAATTAAATTTACCTTAAACTATTAAAAATCAAGATTCATAAGCGTTTTGATTATAATATTGTCATTTTTATTTTGTCATTAAAATATTATCTAGTTGAAAAAAAAACAAGTATTTTTTAATTTATATTTAATATTAAGTAAAAATTTTATCTTACTGGCGTTGAGCTTAGTGAACTTAGTTATGACATCGTCTAAATTTATTATTGAAGCTTATACATATATATAATAATATTATAATAATATTATATACAAAATATTTTTATATAGGTACATCATAATTTATGATTCATTAAATATTATTTAATATAAAACATGTATTTCTATTAAAATGTCAAAAATTACAAATTATTTTCAATGGGCCCATGGGTCCCTATAATAATTGGATCCCTGTACTACAGGCCAAACAGCCTCCACCTTTTATAAGGGCCCTGAACACACTCACATGCAACGGAAAATGTTTTCGATGACAAACTATATCACCGATATAAGTCAATTTCTTAGTATACACTTTAACGTTGTTTCTAAAACAAACATTACGTATTACGCAAATCCACCAACACCATAATCACCACCACCACCAACGGCATTACCATCGTTCACTTACCTGTTTTACGACTCCCTATACCAAGAACAAGACGTAATGCTATCATCAAAATAATGTAAATTGTACGTCGTTAAACACTATTTTAAAGTATAGTATAACGTATAATTGCTTAATAAAACGTATGATCTACATATATAACGTATACACGTATATATCTATACAATTACCGTGCAAAATAATTACTAGAATAATAATAGTAATTTAAGTTACACCGGAATTTGTTCCACCTTACTCTGTTTACACAAAAATTATGTTGAAAATAATATGAAATAAAAACTGATAAAAAAAAAAATAAATACAAAATCCGCATAATTCAATTCCCGGTTACAAATTTAATTACAGGATAAACGATGAGATCAATGATTTTTCGTACCGTAAACTGCTACTGACAACCGAAATTGTAATGCATCGAAGTATACAATAGATTTTCGATAACAATAATTGTTTACCAATTCACCACGCGTAAAATGTCCACTTTTACAGAAAAAAAAAATCTGCCGGATCTGTGTTTTGTTTGTTTCCGATTGAAAAAAAAAATAAAAATAAAACTATTTTATAGAACTCCAACCATGCGTATAATGTCAATGCGTTCCAAAAAAAATATATTCAAAGTATTTGTGTATAAATATTTAAAAAAAAAATATTTTTTTTTAAAATTGTATTTATTTAAATATTCACAAACAATTAGCAAACGCGTGATTTTATTCACGGTGTCAAGGAATGTATTTTTAAACAACTATAATTAAACAGTAATCAACCATTGTTTAGGCTCATGTTATGAACGTTACAACAATTCATAATCCCTTTGGCAACGTATAAATACTACTATACTTTTTCGGGTTATTATGCATACAAAGGAAACTATATGTGTGCGTTGTATGAATTTATACGCATGCGAGTACTTTGAAAATTGTTATTGCTAGTTAAATTGCTAATTATTACATTATCAACAAACCGTATGTCGACTATTATTCCAGAATATGCCGGAGTGAAAAAAAAAATAGAATAATAAATTAATGTATCATTTCGGTAGAACATTGTTCTGTATGTGTAATTTCATTACTGTTATTGCTTTGGATAATAATTCTACGGATCTGAATTAAATCATACTCTTTTTGGCAAATCACATTTAATCAAATTAACGCATTTGTACTATGACAAGTACAACATAATTATTCAGTATTAATCATAGGCAGTTGCATTGACCTTCCCATACAATTTAACTTGATAGTTATCAATGTTATCATTATTAGAACTAAAACAGGACAAGAGATTCGCTTTGTACGAATATTGTGTTACAGGTCGTTATGTTATTATTGCATGATTGATCGGATCGGAGTGAGGGATTGAACATAGTATATATAATATTATAATATTATTGATGTGTTATATGCTGGTGCAGTGATGTCATGTAGATACAACCTGAATGAAGTCTATATAGTGTCGTAACCATGAATAAAATTAACTGTAAGGTGCTCAATAATCTCGAATTACGCGTTTACACAAAACTAAAATGTCAGACGATCGATTTTTAGCCTTAACACGTCAGATTCAGCAATACGTTCACTCAAAATTTCAATATGTTATTATTATTACCTATTTACTTATTCGACGTAGCATATGATATAGAACAGTCTTCTTCGTTACACGTACTTTGAAATATGTAATCTCCTTTGTAATAAACGTAAGTGTGTTTTGAATTATGTAAACATAGAATATTAAGATTATTAAGATTATTAAGATTATACAGTTAATATAACATTTTTTTCGTATACACCCACACACACACACACACACACACACACACACATAATATTACAATATCTCATATATATAATATGCGTATGAATAACGACCAAAAGGTCATTTTAATACATTACCTCATGACATACGAGTATAGTATGTACATATATGCATGCATAATATGTATTTTTGTTATAACAGCTGAATTCTTATAGTTATTTTATTACATTTTTTTTAAATGAAAAAAAAAAACCCGAGAGAGAAAATATCTTTGATGTAAAAAATAAACTTACTTACGGTAGGTAGCCGACTGGCTACGCCAATTTATAAGCAAAACAATGTTAATATTTGATTTAAATTTAGTGTGGACTGTGGGTTTTATTTAAAATTCCGGTTTCCATTCAAAGCACTCTTTAACGGCGGAAGTTTAATTTACATCCGCTATCACGATAGAATAGGGGATAAAAAGAACCCCAATAAAAAAAAAAAACCTTTAGAAGTACGTGGAAAAAATTGTAATTGGTCTGGTTCATTGTGACGTCAAAAAGGTACAAATCTAAACAGAAATTAACATTTTACTTTAATTTCGCTGAAGGTAATTTTTCGAGGTACCATATTTTTTTTCTACTTTTATACCGGTATTGCTGAATATATATTATATATAAATTTAAATATGTGAATATCATAGTAGAAAATAAACGTCCAATATATGCATCACGGATTGTATAAATTATTATATATATATATATTTTTTTTTTAAATTTTCCACGTACCACATTATACTAATATTTATTCAGCATTTCCCTTATCATTCCATCAACTCCAATTACAATGCTTGAAAAAACATTAGAATCTGAAATAATTGAACTTATACTCTTCACGTTCATGCTTAATCCCAACTACAGTTTTATGCAGCAATTAATTAAGTTTTTTTTAATTCAATCGTTAAATTTAATATCAACACATTAATTTCAAGTGGAAAGAGATTAAAATATATTCTTATCAGATAATTTAAATAATTAATCGGATAGTACTTTCAAAAAGGAAACCGCATGGAAGTTAATTTCGTTAAATCAGGTTTTTTTTTAAAAAAAATATCTTTATTTTAAGAGCTTTTGCGATGAAGCATTTCAGGTTGGTAATCACAATGAAATAAAAATTATATGATACAAACAATGGTATGAAACTATGAAATACAAAAATTTGAAATTGAATGACAATAAACGATCTGTATTGATATAGAAATAATAATGAGATCGTTTTTATAGTTATTAACAATAATTATTCAACTTTCAGTGATAGGTTTGTTTAACATTTTGCGATATGTGTTGACATTTTGACGATATGGTTAATAATGCAATTATTCGAAAATATAAAATAAGATAACCTTACTGACTAATCAATTATGACCACATAGTCTAATAATATGATAGCTAATGACTTGACATTGTCTAGGTATATTTGTGCCATGGTTCAAACGAGTACCAAGAAAATATTTTCCAATATTCAAAACCTGAGGAGGTAAAAATGAAAAACGATTTTAGCTACAACCGCAGAAGCTTCGATTATAAAATCTGATTAGTAGTTTCGTTTTATGGTGCTTAGAACCACGACTATACTACAGCGTATTCTAATTGATCACAACTTTCTATCTGGTATTATTTGCACTCGAATAGTCATATAAATCATAATTTATACTGACAAATCAAACCCATGACAACGTCGGGTAGAGAAAGCCAGTAATATTATATTACTATTATCTATTGCATAAGTATTATACATGATATATATATATATATATATATATATATATATATATATATATATATATATTGTCGGTTGTAATTGAAGTAA